>JARQAB010000081.1:0-153607 GCA_036172955.1 Meloidogyne arenaria
AACTTTTAATTTCTTATCAAACTTATTTTCAATTATGAAAAATTATAAAAAGAATCTGAAATAAACTTGGAGGACACCCCAAAACCTAATAACTTTTAATTTCTTATCAAACTTATTTTCAATTATGAAAAAATTATATAAAAAAGAATCTGAAAATAAACTTGGAGGCCAAAACCTAATAACTTTTAATTTCTTATCAAACTTATTTTCAATTATGAAAATTATATAAAAAAGAATCTGAAAATAAACTTGGAGGCCAAAACCTAATACTTTTAATTTCTTATCAAACTTATTTTCAATTATGAAAAATTATATAAAAAAGAATCTGAAAATAAAACTTGGAGGCCCAAAACCTAATAACTTTTAATTTCTTATCAAACTTATTTTCAATTATGAAAAATTATATAAAAAAGAATCTGAAAATAAACTTGGAGGCCAAACAAAAACCTAATAACTTTTAATTTCTTATCAAACTTATTTTCAATTATGAAAAATTATATAAAAAGAATCTGAAAATAAACTTGGAGGCCAAAACCTAATAACTTTTATTTTTCTTATCAAACTTATTTTCAATTATGAAAAATTATATAAAAAAGAATCTGAAAATAAACTTGGAGGCCCAAAACCTAATAACTTTTATTTTCTTATCAACTTATTTTCAATTATGAAAAATTATATAAAAAGAATCTGAAAATAAACTTGGAGGCCAAAACCTAATAACTTTTAATTTCTTATCAAACTTATTTTCAATTATGAAAAATTATATAAAAAAGAATCTGAAAATAAACTTGGAGGCCAAAACCTAATAACTTTTAATTTCTTATCAAACTTATTTTCAATTATGAAAAATTATATAAAAAAGAATCTGAAAATAAACTTGGAGGCCAAAACCTAATAACTTTTATTTCTTATCAACTTATTTTCAATTATGAAAAATTATATAAAAAGAATCTGAAAATAAACTTGGAGGCCAAACCTAATAACTTTTAATTTCTTATCAAACTTATTTTAAATTATTAAAATTATATAAAAAAGAATCTGAAAATAAACTTGGAGGCCAAAACCTAATAACTTTTAATTTCTTATCAAACTTATTTTCAATTATGAAAAATTATATAAAAAAGAATCTGAAAATAAACTTGGAGGCCAAACCTAATAACTTTTATTTTCTTATCAAACTTATTTTCAATTATGAAAAATTATATAAAAAGAATCTGAAAATAAACTTGGAGGCCAAAACCTAATAACTTTTATTTCTTATCAAACTTATTTTCAATTATGAAAAATTATATAAAAAAGAATCTGAAATAAACTTGGAGGCCAAAACCTAATAACTTTTAATTTCTTATCAAACTTATTTTCAATTATGAAAATTATATAAAAAAGAATCTGAAAATAAACTTGGAGGCCAAAACCTAATAACTTTAATTTCTTATCAAACTTATTTTCAATTATGAAAATTATATAAAAAAGAATCTGAAAATAAACTTGGAGGCCAAAACCTAATAACTTTTAATTTCTTATCAAACTTATTTTCAATTATGAAAAATTATATAAAAAAGAATCTGAAAATAAACTTGGAGGCCAAAACCTAATAACTTTTAATTTCTTATCAAACTTATTTTCAATTATGAAAAATTATAAAAAAATAAACAGAAAATAAACTTGGAGGCCAAAACCTAATAACTTTTAATTTCTTATCAAACTTATTTTCAATTATGAAAAATTATATAAAAAAGAATCTGAAAATAAACTTGGAGGCCAAAACCTAATAACTTTTAATTTCTTATCAAACTTATTTTCAATTATGAAAAATTATATAAAAAGAATCTGAAAATAAACTTGGAGGCCAAAACCTAATAACTTTTAATTTCTTATCAAACTTATTTTCAATTATGAAAAATTATATAAAAAGAATCTGAAAATAAACTTGGAGGCCAAAACCTAATAACTTTTATTTTCTTATCAAACTTATTTTCAATTATGAAAAATTATATAAAAAAGAATCTGAAAATAAACTTGGAGGCCAAAACCTAATAACTTTTATTTTCTTATCAAACTTATTTTCAATTATGAAAAATTATATAAAAAGAATCTGAAAATAAACTTGGAGGCCAAAACCTAATAACTTTTAATTTCTTATCAAACTTATTTTCAATTATGAAAAATTATATAAAAAAGAATCTGAAAATAAACTTGGAGGCCAAAACCTAATAACTTTTAATTTCTTATCAAACTTATTTTCAATTATGAAAAATTATATAAAAAAGAATCTGAAAATAAACTTGGAGGCCAAAACCTAATAACTTTTAATTTCTTATCAAACTTATTTTCAATTATGAAAAATTATATAAAAAAGAATCTGAAAATAAACTTGGAGGCCAAAACCTAATAACTTTTATTTTCTTATCAAACTTATTTTCAATTATGAAAAATTATATAAAAAAGAATCTGAAAATAAACTTGGAGGCCAAAACCTAATAACTTTTAATTTCTTATCAAACTTATTTTCAATTATGAAAAATTATATAAAAAAGAATCTGAAAATAAACTTGGAGGCCAAAACCTAATAACTTTTAATTTCTTATCAAACTTATTTTCAATTATGAAAAATTATATAAAAAAGAATCTGAAAATAAACTTGGAGGCCAAAACCTAATAACTTTTAATTTCTTATCAAACTTATTTTCAATTATGAAAAATTATATAAAAAAGAATCTGAAAATAAACTTGGAGGCCAAAACCTAATAACTTTTAATTTCTTATCAAACTTATTTTCAATTATGAAAAATTATATAAAAAAGAATCTGAAAATAAACTTGGAGGCCAAAACCTAATAACTTTTAATTTCTTATCAAACTTATTTTCAATTATGAAAAATTATATAAAAAAAATTATATAAAAAAGAATCTGAATATAAAAAAGAAATTATATAAAAAAGAAACTTTTAATTTCTTATCAAACTTATTTTCAATTATGAAAAATTATATAAAAAAGAATCTGAAAATAAACTTGGAGGCCAAAACCTAATAACTTTTAATTTCTTATCAAACTTATTTTCAATTATGAAAAATTATATAAAAAAGAATCTGAAAATAAACTTGGAGGCCAAAACCTAATAACTTTTAATTTCTTATCAAACTTATTTTCAATTATGAAAAATTATATAAAAAAGAATCTGAAAATAAACTTGGAGGCCAAAACCTAATAACTTTTAATTTCTTATCAAACTTATTTTCAATTATGAAAAATTATATAAAAAAGAATCTGAAAATAAACTTGGAGGCCAAAACCTAATAACTTTTAATTTCTTATCAAACTTATTTTCAATTATGAAAAATTATATAAAAAAGAATCTGAAAATAAACTTGGAGGCCAAAACCTAATAACTTTTAATTTCTTATCAAACTTATTTTCAATTATGAAAAATTATATAAAAAGAATCTGAAAATAAACTTGGAGGCCAAAACCTAATAACTTTTAATTTCTTATCAAACTTATTTTCAATTATGAAAAATTATATAAAAAAGAATCTGAAAATAAACTTGGAGGCCAAAACCTAATAACTTTTAATTTCTTATCAAACTTATTTTCAATTATGAAAAATTATATAAAAAAGAATCTGAAAATAAACTTGGAGGCCAAAACCTAATAACTTTTATTTTCTTATCAAACTTATTTTCAATTATGAAAAATTATATAAAAAAGAATCTGAAAATAAACTTGGAGGCCAAAACCTAATAACTTTTATTTCTTATCAAACTTATTTTCAATTATGAAAAATTATATAAAAAAGAATCTGAAAATAAACTTGGAGGCCAAAACCTAATAACTTTAATTTCTTATCAAACTTATTTTCAATTATGAAAAATTATATAAAAAAGAATCTGAAAATAAACTTGGAGGCCAAAACCTAATAACTTTTAATTTCTTATCAAACTTATTTTCAATTATGAAAAATTATATAAAAAAGAATCTGAAAATAAACTTGGAGGCCAAAACCTAATAACTTTTAATTTCTTATCAAACTTATTTTCAATTATGAAAAATTATATAAAAAAGAATCTGAAAATAAACTTGGAGGCCAAAACCTAATAACTTTTATTTTTTATCAAACTTATTTTCAATTATGAAAAATTATATAAAAAAGAATCTGAAAATAAACTTGGAGGCCAAAACCTAATAACTTTTAATTTCTTATCAAACTTATTTTCAATTATGAAAAATTATATAAAAAAGAATCTGAAAATAAACTTGGAGGCCAAAACCTAATAACTTTTAATTTCTTATCAAACTTATTTTCAATTATGAAAAATTATATAAAAAAGAATCTGAAAATAAACTTGGAGGCCAAAACCTAATAACTTTTAATTTCTTATCAAACTTATTTTCAATTATGAAAAATTATATAAAAAAGAATCTGAAAATAAACTTGGAGGCCAAAACCTAATAACTTTTAATTTCTTATCAAACTTATTTTCAATTATGAAAAATTATATAAAAAAGAATCTGAAAATAAACTTGGAGGCCAAAACCTAATAACTTTTAATTTCTTATCAAACTTATTTTCAATTATGAAAAATTATATAAAAAGAATCTGAAAATAAACTTGGAGGCCAAAACCTAATAACTTTTAATTTCTTATCAAACTTATTTTCAATTATGAAAAATTATATACAAAAGAATCTGAAAATAAACTTGGAGGCCAAAACCTAATACCTTTTAATTCTTATCAAACTTATTTTCAATTATGAAAAATTATATAAAAAAGAATCTGAAAATAAACTTGGAGGCCAAAACCTAATAACTTTTAATTTCTTATCAAACTTATTTTCAATTATGAAAAATTATATAAAAAAGAATCTGAAAATAAACTTGGAGGCCAAAACCTAATAACTTTTAATTTCTTATCAAACTTATTTTCAATTATGAAAAATTATATAAAAAAGAATCTGAAAATAAACTTGGAGGCCAAAACCTAATAACTTTTAATTTCTTATCAAACTTATTTTCAATTATGAAAAATTATATAAAAAAGAATCTGAAAATAAACTTGGAGGCCAAAACCTAATAACTTTTATTTCTTATCAAACTTATTTTCAATTATGAAAAATTATATAAAAAAGAATCTGAAAATAAACTTGGAGGCCAAAACCTAATAACTTTTATTTCTTATCAAACTTATTTTCAATTATGAAAAATTATATAAAAAAGAATCTGAAAATAAACTTGGAGGCCAAAACCTAATAACTTTTAATTTCTTATCAAACTTATTTTCAATTATGAAAAATTATATAAAAAAGAATCTGAAAATAAACTTGGAGGCCAAAACCTAATAACTTTTATTTTCTTATCAAACTTATTTTCAATTATGAAAAATTATATAAAAAAGAATCTGAAAATAAACTTGGAGGCCAAAACCTAATAACTTTTATTTTTTATCAAACTTATTTTCAATTATGAAAAATTATATAAAAAAGAATCTGAAAATAAACTTGGAGGCCAAAACCTAATAACTTTTAATTTCTTATCAAACTTATTTTCAATTATGAAAAATTATATAAAAAAGAATCTGAAAATAAACTTGGAGGCCAAAACCTAATAACTTTTAATTTCTTATCAAACTTATTTTCAATTATGAAAAATTATATAAAAAAGAATCTGAAAATAAACTTGGAGGCCAAAACCTAATAACTTTTAATTTCTTATCAAACTTATTTTCAATTATGAAAAATTATATAAAAAAGAATCTGAAAATAAACTTGGAGGCCAAAACCTAATAACTTTTAATTTCTTATCAAACTTATTTTCAATTATGAAAAATTATATAAAAAAGAATCTGAAAATAAACTTGGAGGCCAAAACCTAATAACTTTTAATTTCTTATCAAACTTATTTTCAATTATGAAAAATTATATAAAAAAGAATCTGAAAATAAACTTGGAGGCCAAAACCTAATACCTGTTTATTTCTTATCCAACTTATTTTCAATTATGAAAAATTATATAAAAAGAATCTGAAAATAAACTTGGAGGCCAAAACCTAATAACTTTTAATTTCTTATCAAACTTATTTTCAATTATGAAAAATTATATAAAAAGAATCTGAAAATAAACTTGGAGGCCAAAACCTAATAACTTTTAATTTCTTATCAAACTTATTTTCAATTATGAAAAATTATATAAAAAAGAATCTGAAAATAAACTTGGAGGCCAAAACCTAATAACTTTTAATTTCTTATCAAACTTATTTTCAATTATGAAAAATTATTTAAAAAGAATCTGAAAATAAAATTGGTGGGCAAAACCTAATAACTTTTAATTCTTATCAAACTTATTTTCAATTATGAAAAATTATATAAAAAAGAATCTGAAAATAAACTTGGAGGCCAAAACCTAATAACTTTTAATTTCTTATCAAACTTATTTTCAATTATGAAAAATTATATAAAAAAGAATCTGAAAATAAACTTGGAGGCCAAAACCTAATAACTTTTAATTTCTTATCAAACTTATTTAAAATTATCAAAAATAAATAAAAAAGAATCTGAAAATAAACTTGGAGGCCAAAACCTAATAACTTTTAATTTCTTATCAAACTTATTTTCAATTATGAAAAATTATATAAAAAAGAATCTGAAAATAAACTTGGAGGCCAAAACCTAATAACTTTTAATTTCTTATCAAACTTATTTTCAATTATGAAAAATTATATAAAAAAGAATCTGAAAATAAACTTGGAGGCCAAAACCTAATAACTTTTAATTTCTTATCAAACTTATTTTCAATTATGAAAAATTATATAAAAAAGAATCTGAAAATAAACTTGGAGGCCAAAACCTAATAACTTTTAATTTCTTATCAAACTTATTTTCAATTATGAAAAATTATATAAAAAAGAATCTGAAAATAAACTTGGAGGCCAAAACCTAATAACTTTTATTTTCTTATCAAACTTATTTTCAATTATGAAAAATTATATAAAAAAGAATCTGAAAATAAACTTGGAGGCCAAAACCTAATAACTTTTAATTTCTTATCAAACTTATTTTCAATTATGAAAAATTATATAAAAAAGAATCTGAAAATAAACTTGGAGACCAAAACCTAATAACTTTTAATTTCTTATCAAACTTATTTTCAATTATGAAAAATTATATAAAAAAGAATCTGAAAATAAACTTGGAGGCCAAAACCTAATAACTTTTAATTTCTTATCAAACTTATTTTCAATTATGAAAAATTATATAAAAAAGAATCTGAAAATAAACTTGGAGGCCAAAACCTAATAACTTTTAATTTCTTATCAAACTTATTTTCAATTATGAAAAATTATATAAAAAAGAATCTGAAAATAAACTTGGAGGCCAAAACCTAATAACTTTTAATTTCTTATCAAACTTATTTTCAATTATGAAAAATTATATAAAAAAGAATCTGAAAATAAACTTGGAGGCCAAAACCTAATAACTTTTAATTTCTTATCAAACTTATTTTCAATTATGAAAAATTATATAAAAAAGAATCTGAAAATAAACTTGGAGGCCAAAACCTAATAACTTTTAATTTCTTATCAAACTTATTTTCAATTATGAAAAATTATATAAAAAAGAATCTGAAAATAAACTTGGAGGCCAAAACCTAATAACTTTTAATTTCTTATCAAACTTATTTTCAATTATGAAAAATTATATAAAAAAAATCTGAAAATAAACTTGGAGGCCAAAACCTAATAACTTTTATTTTCTTATCAAACTTATTTTCAATTATGAAAAATTATATAAAAAAGAATCTGAAAATAAACTTGGAGGCCAAAACCTAATAACTTTTATTTTCTTATCAAACTTATTTTCAATTATGAAAAATTATATAAAAAAGAATCTGAAAATAAACTTGGAGGCCAAAACCTAATAACTTTTATTTTCTTATCAAACTTATTTTCAATTATGAAAAATTATATAAAAAAGAATCTGAAAATAAACTTGGAGGCCAAAACCTAATAACTTTTATTTTCTTATCAAACTTATTTTCAATTATGAAAAATTATATAAAAAAGAATCTGAAAATAAACTTGGAGGCCAAAACCTAATAACTTTTAATTTCTTATCAAACTTATTTTCAATTATGAAAAATTATATAAAAAAGAATCTGAAAATAAACTTGGAGGCCAAAACCTAATAACTTTTAATTTCTTATCAAACTTATTTTCAATTATGAAAAATTATATAAAAAAGAATCTGAAAATAAACTTGGAGGCCAAAACCTAATAACTTTTAATTTCTTATCAAACTTATTTTCAATTATGAAAAATTATATAAAAAAGAATCTGAAAATAAACTTGGAGGCCAAAACCTTTTATTTTCTTATCAAACTTTTATTAACTTTTATTTTCTTATCAAACTTATTTTCAATTATGAAAAATTATATAAAAAAGAATCTGAAAATAAACTTGGAGGCCAAAACCTAATAACTTTTAATTTCTTATCAAACTTATTTTCAATTATGAAAAATTATATAAAAAAGAATCTGAAAATAAACTTGGAGGCCAAAACCTAATAACTTTTAATTTCTTATCAAACTTATTTTCAATTATGAAAAATTATATAAAAAAGAATCTGAAAATAAACTTGGAGGCCAAAACCTAATAACTTTTAATTTCTTATCAAACTTATTTTCAATTATGAAAAATTATATAAAAAAGAATCTGAAAATAAACTTGGAGGCCAAAACCTAATAACTTTTAATTTCTTATCAAACTTATTTTCAATTATGAAAAATTATATAAAAAAGAATCTGAAAATAAACTTGGAGGCCAAAACCTAATAACTTTTAATTTCTTATCAAACTTATTTTCAATTATGAAAAATTATATAAAAAAGAATCTGAAAATAAACTTGGAGGCCAAAACCTAATAACTTTTAATTTCTTATCAAACTTATTTTCAATTATGAAAAATTATATAAAAAAGAATCTGAAAATAAACTTGGAGGCCAAAACCTAATAACTTTTAATTTCTTATCAAACTTATTTTCAATTATGAAAAATTATATAAAAAAGAATCTGAAAATAAACTTGGAGGCCAAAACCTAATAACTTTTAATTTCTTATCAAACTTATTTTCAATTATGAAAAATTATATAAAAAAGAATCTGAAAATAAACTTGGAGGCCAAAACCTAATAACTTTTAATTTCTTATCAAACTTATTTTCAATTATGAAAAATTATATAAAAGAGAATCTGAAAATAAACTTGGAGGCCAAAACCTAATAACTTTTAATTTCTTATCAAACTTATTTTCAATTATGAAAAATTATATAAAAAAGAATCTGAAAATAAACTTGGAGGCCAAAACCTAATAACTTTTAATTTCTTATCAAACTTATTTTCAATTATGAAAAATTATATAAAAAAGAATCTGAAAATAAACTTGGAGGCCAAAACCTAATAACTTTTAATTTCTTATCAAACTTATTTTCAATTATGAAAAATTATATAAAAAAGAATCTGAAAATAAACTTGGAGGCCAAAACCTAATAACTTTTATTTTCTTATCAAACTTATTTTCAATTATGAAAAATTATATAAAAAAGAATCTGAAAATAAACTTGGAGGCCAAAACCTAATAACTTTTATTTTCTTATCAAACTTATTTTCAATTATGAAAAATTATATAAAAAAGAATCTGAAAATAAACTTGGAGGCCAAAACCTAATAACTTTTAATTTCTTATCAAACTTATTTTCAATTATGAAAAATTATATAAAAAAGAATCTGAAAATAAACTTGGAGGCCAAAACCTAATAACTTTTAATTTCTTATCAAACTTATTTTCAATTATGAAAAATTATATAAAAAAGAATCTGAAAATAAACTTGGAGGCCAAAACCTAATAACTTTTAATTTCTTATCAAACTTATTTTCAATTATGAAAAATTATATAAAAAAGAATCTGAAAATAAACTTGGAGGCCAAAACCTAATAACTTTTAATTTCTTATCAAACTTATTTTCAATTATGAAAAATTATATAAAAAAGAATCTGAAAATAAACTTGGAGGCCAAAACCTAATAACTTTTAATTTCTTATCAAACTTATTTTCAATTATGAAAAATTATATAAAAAAGAATCTGAAAATAAACTTGGAGGCCAAAACCTAATAACTTTTAATTTCTTATCAAACTTATTTTAAATAAAAAAAAAAAAAAAAAAAAACTTATTCCTAAAAAAAAAAACTAAAAAAAACTAAAAAACTTATTCAAACTTATTCCTAATAACTTTTATTTTCTTATATAAAATAAATATATAAAATTATATAAAATTATATAAAAAAAAATTATATAAAAAAGAAATTATATAAAAAAGAATCTGAAAATAAACTTGG
Organism: Meloidogyne arenaria; assembly: GCA_036172955.1. NCBI lineage: Eukaryota > Metazoa > Nematoda > Chromadorea > Rhabditida > Meloidogynidae > Meloidogyne > Meloidogyne arenaria. The sequence continues at coordinate 10,382 of JARQAB010000081.1, forward strand.
AGGCCAAAACCTAATAACTTTTATATTCTTATCAAACTTATTTTCAATTATGAAAAATTATATAAAAAAGAATCTGAAAATAAACTTGGAGGCCAAAACCTAATAACTTTTAATTTCTTATCAAACTTATTTTCAATTATGAAAAATTATATAAAAAAGAATCTGAAAATAAACTTGGAGGCCAAAACCTAATAACTTTTATTTTCTTATCAAACTTATTTTCAATTATGAAAAATTATATAAAAAAGAATCTGAAAATAAACTTGGAGGCCAAAACCTAATAACTTTTAATTTCTTATCAAACTTATTTTCAATTATGAAAAATTATATAAAAAAAATCTGAAAATAAACTTGGAGGCCAAAACCTAATAACTTTTATTTTCTTAACAAACTTATTTTCAATTATGAAAAATTATATAAAAAAGAATCTGAAAATAAACTTGGAGGCCAAAACCTAATAACTTTTATTTTCTTATCAAACTTATTTTCAATTATGAAAAATTATATAAAAAAGAATCTGAAAATAAACTTGGAGGCCAAAACCTAATAACTTTTATTTTCTTATCAAACTTATTTTCAATTATGAAAAATTATATAAAAAAGAATCTGAAAATAAACTTGGAGGCCAAAACCTAATAACTTTTATTTTCTTATCAAACTTATTTTCAATTATGAAAAATTATATAAAAAAGAATCTGAAAATAAACTTGGAGGCCAAAACCTAATAACTTTTAATTTCTTATCAAACTTATTTTCAATTATGAAAAATTATATAAAAAAGAATCTGAAAATAAACTTGGAGGCCAAAACCTAATAACTTTTATTTTCTTATCAAACTTATTTTCAATTATGAAAAATTATATAAAAAGAATCTGAAAATAAACTTGGAGGCCAAAACCTAATAACTTTTATTTTCTTATCAAACTTATTTTCAATTATGAAAAATTATATAAAAAAGAATCTGAAAATAAACTTGGAGGCCAAAACCTAATAACTTTTATTTTCTTATCAAACTTATTTTCAATTATGAAAAATTATATAAAAAAGAATCTGAAAATAAACTTGGAGGCCAAAACCTAATAACTTTTATTTCTTTTCAAACTTATTTTCAATTATGAAAAATTATATAAAAAAGAATCTGAAAATAAACTTGGAGGCCAAAACCTAATAACTTTTATTTTCTTATCAAACTTATTTTCAATTATGAAAAATTATATAAAAAAGAATCTGAAAATAAACTTGGAGGCCAAAACCTAATAACTTTTAATTTCTTATCAAACTTATTTTCAATTATGAAAAATTATATAAAAAAGAATCTGAAAATAAACTTGGAGGCCAAAACCTAATAACTTTTATTTTCTTATCAAACTTATTTTCAATTATGAAAAATTATATAAAAAAGAATCTGAAAATAAACTTGGAGGCCAAAACCTAATAACTTTTATTTTCTTATCAAACTTATTTTCAATTATGAAAAATTATATAAAAAAGAATCTGAAAATAAACTTGGAGGCCAAAACCTAATAACTTTTATTTTCTTATCAAACTTATTTTCAATTATGAAAAATTATATAAAAAAGAATCTGAAAATAAACTTGGAGGCCAAAACCTAATAACTTTTATATTCTTATCAAACTTATTTTCAATTATGAAAAATTATATAAAAAAGAATCTGAAAATAAACTTGGAGGCCAAAACCTAATAACTTTTATTTTCTTATCAAACTTATTTTCAATTATGAATAATTATATAAAAAAGAATCTGAAAATAAACTTGGAGGCCAAAACCTAATAACTTTTATTTTCTTATCAAACTTATTTTCAATTATGAAAAATTATATAAAAAAGAATATGAAAATAAACTTGGAGGCCAAAACCTAATAACTTTTATTTTCTTATCAAACTTATTTTCAATTATGAATAATTATATAAAAAAGAATCTGAAAATAAACTTGGAGGCCAAAACCTAATAACTTTTATTTTCTTATCAAACTTATTTTCAATTATGAAAAATTATATAAAAAAGAATCTGAAAATAAACTTGGAGGCCAAAACCTAATAACTTTTATTTTCTTATCAAACTTATTTTCAATTATGAATAATTATATAAAAAAGAATCTGAAAATAAACTTGGAGGCCAAAACCTAATAACTTTTATTTTCTTATCAAACTTATTTTCAATTATGAAAAATTATATAAAAAAGAATCTGAAAATAAACTTGGAGGCCAAAACCTAATAACTTTTATTTTCTTATCAAACTTATTTTCAATTATGAAAAATTATATAAAAAAGAATCTGAAAATAAACTTGGAGGCCAAAACCTAATAACTTTTATTTTCTTATCAAACTTATTTTCAATTATGAAAAATTATATAAAAAAGAATCTGAAAATAAACTTGGAGGCCAAAACCTAATAACTTTTATTTTCTTATCAAACTTATTTTCAATTATGAAAAATTATATAAAAAAGAATCTGAAAATAAACTTGGAGGCCAAAACCTAATAACTTTTAATTTCTTATCAAACTTATTTTCAATTATGAAAAATTATATAAAAAAGAATCTGAAAATAAACTTGGAGGCCAAAACCTAATAACTTTTATTTTCTTATCAAACTTATTTTCAATTATGAAAAATTATATAAAAAAGAATCTGAAAATAAACTTGGAGGCCAAAACCTAATAACTTTTATTTTCTTATCAAACTTATTTTCAATTATGAAAAATTATATAAAAAAGAATCTGAAAATAAACTTGGAGGCCAAAACCTAATAACTTTTATTTTCTTATCAAACTTATTTTCAATTATGAAAAATTATATAAAAAAGAATCTGAAAATAAACTTGGAGGCCAAAACCTAATAACTTTTATATTCTTATCAAACTTATTTTCAATTATGAAAAATTATATAAAAAAGAATCTGAAAATAAACTTGGAGGCCAAAACCTAATAACTTTTATTTTCTTATCAAACTTATTTTCAATTATGAATAATTATATAAAAAAGAATCTGAAAATAAACTTGGAGGCCAAAACCTAATAACTTTTATTTTCTTATCAAACTTATTTTCAATTATGAAAAATTATATAAAAAAGAATATGAAAATAAACTTGGAGGCCAAAACCTAATAACTTTTATTTTCTTATCAAACTTATTTTCAATTATGAATAATTATATAAAAAAGAATCTGAAAATAAACTTGGAGGCCAAAACCTAATAACTTTTATTTTCTTATCAAACTTATTTTCAATTATGAATAATTATATAAAAAAGAATCTGAAAATAAACTTGGAGGCCAAAACCTAATAACTTTTATTTCTTATCAAACTTATTTTCAATTATGAAAAATTATATAAAAAAGAATCTGAAAATAAACTTGGAGGCCAAAACCTAATAACTTTTATTTTCTTATCAAACTTATTTTCAATTATGAAAAATTATATAAAAAAGAATCTGAAAATAAACTTGGAGGCCAAAACCTAATAACTTTTATTTTCTTATCAAACTTATTTTCAATTATGAAAAATTATATAAAAAAGAATCTGAAAATAAACTTGGAGGCCAAAACCTAATAACTTTTATTTTCTTATCAAACTTATTTTCAATTATGAAAAATTATATAAAAAAGAATCTGAAAATAAACTTGGAGGCCAAAACCTAATAACTTTTATTTTCTTATCAAACTTATTTTCAATTATGAAAAATTATATAAAAAAGAATATGAAAATAAACTTGGAGGCCAAAACCTAATAACTTTTATTTTCTTATCAAACTTATTTTCAATTATGAAAAATTATATAAAAAAGAATCTGAAAATAAACTTGGAGGCCAAAACCTAATAACTTTTATTTTCTTATCAAACTTATTTTCAATTATGAATAATTATATAAAAAAGAATCTGAAAATAAACTTGGAGGCCAAAACCTAATAACTTTTATTTTCTTATCAAACTTATTTTCAATTATGAAAAATTATATAAAAAAGAATCTGAAAATAAACTTGGAGGCCAAAACCTAATAACTTTTATATTCTTATCAAACTTATTTTCAATTATGAAAAATTATATAAAAAAGAATCTGAAAATAAACTTGGAGGCCAAAACCTAATAACTTTTATTTTCTTATCAAACTTATTTTCAATTATGAAAAATTATATAAAAAAGAATCTGAAAATAAACTTGGAGGCCAAAACCTAATAACTTTTATATTCTTATCAAACTTATTTTCAATTATGAAAAATTATATAAAAAAGAATCTGAAAATAAACTTGGAGGCCAAAACCTAATAACTTTTAATTTCTTATCAAACTTATTTTCAATTATGAAAAATTATATAAAAAAGAATCTGAAAATAAACTTGGAGGCCAAAACCTAATAACTTTTAATTTCTTATCAAACTTATTTTCAATTATGAAAAATTATATAAAAAAGAATCTGAAAATAAACTTGGAGGCCAAAACCTAATAACTTTTAATTTCTTATCAAACTTATTTTCAATTATGAAAAATTATATAAAAAAGAATCTGAAAATAAACTTGGAGGCCAAAACCTAATAACTTTTAATTTCTTATCAAACTTATTTTCAATTATGAAAAATTATATAAAAAAGAATCTGAAAATAAACTTGGAGGCCAAAACCTAATAACTTTTATTTTCTTATCAAACTTATTTTCAATTATGAAAAATTATATAAAAAAGAATCTGAAAATAAACTTGGAGGCCAAAACCTAATAACTTTTAATTTCTTATCAAACTTATTTTCAATTATGAAAAATTATATAAAAAAGAATCTGAAAATAAACTTGGAGGCCAAAACCTAATAACTTTTATTTTCTTATCAAACTTATTTTCAATTATGAAAAATTATATAAAAAAGAATCTGAAAATAAACTTGGAGGCCAAAACCTAATAACTTTAATTTCTTATCAAACTTATTTTCAATTATGAAAAATTATATAAAAAAGAATCTGAAAATAAACTTGGAGGCCAAAACCTAATAACTTTTATTTTCTTATCAAACTTATTTTCAATTATGAAAAATTATATAAAAAAGAATCTGAAAATAAACTTGGAGGCCAAAACCTAATAACTTTTATTTTCTTATCAAACTTATTTTCAATTATGAAAAATTATATAAAAAAGAATCTGAAAATAAACTTGGAGGCCAAAACCTAATAACTTTTATTTTCTTATCAAACTTATTTTCAATTATGAAAAATTATATAAAAAAGAATCTGAAAATAAACTTGGAGGCCAAAACCTAATAACTTTTATTTTCTTATCAAACTTATTTTCAATTATGAAAAATTATATAAAAAAGAATCTGAAAATAAACTTGGAGGCCAAAACCTTATAACTTTTATTTTCTTATCAAACTTATTTTCAATTATGAAAAATTATATAAAAAAGAATCTGAAAATAAACTTGGAGGCCAAAACCTAATAACTTTTATTTTCTTATCAAACTTATTTTCAATTATGAATAATTATATAAAAAAGAATCTGAAAATAAACTTGGAGGCCAAAACCTAATAACTTTTATTTTCTTATCAAACTTATTTTCAATTATGAAAAATTATATAAAAAAGAATCTGAAAATAAACTTGGAGGCCAAAACCTAATAACTTTTATTTTCTTATCAAACTTATTTTCAATTATGAAAAATTATATAAAAAAGAATCTGAAAATAAACTTGGAGGCCAAAACCTAATAACTTTTATATTCTTATCAAACTTATTTTCAATTATGAAAAATTATATAAAAAAGAATCTGAAAATAAACTTGGAGGCCAAAACCTAATAACTTTTATTTTCTTATCAAACTTATTTTCAATTATGAATAATTATATAAAAAAGAATCTGAAAATAAACTTGGAGGCCAAAACCTAATAACTTTTATTTTCTTATCAAACTTATTTTCAATTATGAAAAATTATATAAAAAAGAATATGAAAATAAACTTGGAGGCCAAAACCTAATAACTTTTATTTTCTTATCAAACTTATTTTCAATTATGAATAATTATATAAAAAAGAATCTGAAAATAAACTTGGAGGCCAAAACCTAATAACTTTTATTTTCTTATCAAACTTATTTTCAATTATGAAAAATTATATAAAAAAGAATCTGAAAATAAACTTGGAGGCCAAAACCTAATAACTTTTATTTTCTTATCAAACTTATTTTCAATTATGAATAATTATATAAAAAAGAATCTGAAAATAAACTTGGAGGCCAAAATTTAATAACTTTTATTTTCTTATCAAACTTATTTTCAATTATGAAAAATTATATAAAAAAGAATCTGAAAATAAACTTGGAGGCCAAAACCTAATAACTTTTATATTCTTATCAAACTTATTTTCAATTATGAAAAATTATATAAAAAAGAATCTGAAAATAAACTTGGAGGCCAAAACCTAATAACTTTTATTTTCTTATCAAACTTATTTTCAATTATGAAAAATTATATAAAAAAGAATCTGAAAATAAACTTGGAGGCCAAAACCTAATAACTTTTATTTTCTTATCAAACTTATTTTCAATTATGAAAAATTATATAAAAAAGAATCTGAAAATAAACTTGGAGGCCAAAACCTAATAACTTTTATATTCTTATCAAACTTATTTTCAATTATGAAAAATTATATAAAAAAGAATCTGAAAATAAACTTGGAGGCCAAAACCTAATAACTTTTAATTTCTTATCAAACTTATTTTCAATTATGAAAAATTATATAAAAAAGAATCTGAAAATAAACTTGGAGGCCAAAACCTAATAACTTTTATTTTCTTATCAAACTTATTTTCAATTATGAAAAATTATATAAAAAAGAATCTGAAAATAAACTTGGAGGCCAAAACCTAATAACTTTTATTTTCTTATCAAACTTATTTTCAATTATGAAAAATTATATAAAAAAGAATCTGAAAATAAACTTGGAGGCCAAAACCTAATAACTTTTAATTTCTTATCAAACTTATTTTCAATTATGAAAAATTATATAAAAAAGAATCTGAAAATAAACTTGGAGGCCAAAACCTAATAACTTTTATTTTCTTATCAAACTTATTTTCAATTATGAAAAATTATATAAAAAAGAATCTGAAAATAAACTTGGAGGCCAAAACCTAATAACTTTTATTTTCTTATCAAACTTATTTTCAATTATGAAAAATTATATAAAAAAGAATCTGAAAATAAACTTGGAGGCCAAAACCTAATAACTTTTATTTTCTTATCAAACTTATTTTCAATTATGAAAAATTATATAAAAAAGAATCTGAAAATAAACTTGGAGGCCAAAACCTAATAACTTTTATTTTCTTATCAAACTTATTTTCAATTATGAAAAATTATATAAAAAAGAATCTGAAAATAAACTTGGAGGCCAAAACCTAATAACTTTTATTTTCTTATCAAACTTATTTTCAATTATGAAAAATTATATAAAAAGAATCTGAAAATAAACTTGGAGGCCAAAACCTAATAACTTTTATTTTCTTATCAAACTTATTTTCAATTATGAAAAATTATATAAAAAAGAATCTGAAAATAAACTTGGAGGCCAAAACCTAATAACTTTTAATTTCTTATCAAACTTATTTTCAATTATGAAAAATTATATAAAAAAGAATCTGAAAATAAACTTGGAGGCCAAAACCTAATAACTTTTATTTTCTTATCAAACTTATTTTCAATTATGAAAAATTATATAAAAAAGAAACTGAAAATAAACTTGGAGGCCAAAACCTAATAACTTTTATTTTCTTATCAAACTTATTTTCAATTATGAAAAATTATATAAAAAAGAATCTGAAAATAAACTTGGAGGCCAAAACCTAATAACTTTTATTTTCTTATCAAACTTATTTTCAATTATGAAAAATTATATAAAAAAGAATCTGAAAATAAACTTGGAGGCCAAAACCTAATAACTTTTATTTTCTTATCAAACTTATTTTCAATTATGAAAAATTATATAAAAAAGAATCTGAAAATAAACTTGGAGGCCAAAACCTAATAACTTTTATTTTCTTATCAAACTTATTTTCAATTATGAAAAATTATATAAAAAAGAATCTGAAAATAAACTTGGAGGCCAAAACCTAATAACTTTTATTTTCTTATCAAACTTATTTTCAATTATGAAAAATTATATAAAAAAGAATCTGAAAATAAACTTGGAGGCCAAAACCTAATAACTTTTATTTTCTTATCAAACTTATTTTCAATTATGAAAAATTATATAAAAAAGAATCTGAAAATAAACTTGGAGGCCAAAACCTAATAACTTTTATTTTCTTATCAAACTTATTTTCAATTATGAAAAATTATATAAAAAAGAATCTGAAAATAAACTTGGAGGCCAAAACCTAATAACTTTTAATTTCTTATCAAACTTATTTTCAATTATGAAAAATTATATAAAAAAGAATCTGAAAATAAACTTGGAGGCCAAAACCTAATAACTTTTATTTTCTTATCAAACTTATTTTCAATTATGAAAAATTATATAAAAAAGAATCTGAAAATAAACTTGGAGGCCAAAACCTAATAACTTTTATATTCTTATCAAACTTATTTTCAATTATGAAAAATTATATAAAAAAGAATCTGAAAATAAACTTGGAGGCCAAAACCTAATAACTTTTATTTTCTTATCAAACTTATTTTCAATTATGAAAAATTATATAAAAAAGAATCTGAAAATAAACTTGGAGGCCAAAACCTAATAACTTTTATTTTCTTATCAAACTTATTTTCAATTATGAAAAATTATATAAAAAAGAATCTGAAAATAAACTTGGAGGCCAAAACCTAATAACTTTTATTTTCTTATCAAACTTATTTTCAATTATGAAAAATTATATAAAAAAGAATCTGAAAATAAACTTGGAGGCCAAAACCTAATAACTTTTATTTTCTGATCAAACTTATTTTCAATTATGAATAATTATATAAAAAAGAATCTGAAAATAAACTTGGAGGCCAAAACCTAATAACTTTTATTTTCTGATCAAACTTATTTTCAATTATGAATAATTATATAAAAAAGAATCTGAAAATAAACTTGGAGGCCAAAACCTAATAACTTTTATTTTCTTATCAAACTTATTTTCAATTATGAAAAATTATATAAAAAAGAATATGAAAATAAACTTGGAGGCCAAAACCTAATAACTTTTATTTTCTTATCAAACTTATTTTCAATTATGAATAATTATATAAAAAAGAATCTGAAAATAAACTTGGAGGCCAAAACCTAATAACTTTTATTTTCTTATCAAACTTATTTTCAATTATGAAAAATTATATAAAAAAGAATCTGAAAATAAACTTGGAGGCCAAAACCTAATAACTTTTATTTTCTTATCAAACTTATTTTCAATTATGAAAAATTATATAAAAAAGAATCTGAAAATAAACTTGGAGGCCAAAACCTAATAACTTTTATTTTCTTATCAAACTTATTTTCAATTATGAAAAATTATATAAAAAAGAATCTGAAAATAAACTTGGAGGCCAAAACCTAATAACTTTTATTTTCTTATCAAACTTATTTTCAATTATGAAAAATTATATAAAAAAGAATCTGAAAATAAACTTGGAGGCCAAAACCTAATAACTTTTATTTTCTTATCAAACTTATTTTCAATTATGAAAAATTATATAAAAAAGAATCTGAAAATAGACTTGGAGGCCAAAACCTAATAACTTTTATTTTCTTATCAAACTTATTTTCAATTATGAAAAATTATATAAAAAAGAATATGAAAATAAACTTGGAGGCCAAAACCTAATAACTTTTATTTTCTTATCAAACTTATTTTCAATTATGAAAAATTATATAAAAAAGAATCTGAAAAGCTATTTATAGGAAAAAATTGTTGTTTTTGTGAGTAAAATATTTTTTAATTATTTTTTGATTTTATTCTATTCAATGTTTTTATTTGAAAGAATAAATACTTAATTTTCATTGGATCTATTTCTTTCATTGGATCTGACAAATTTAAGATCACAATCCGCTAAATCTAATAATCCTTTACATTAACTTTTTAAAAATGTTTATTTTATATTATTTTTATCATAATATTATTTTTTCCAGTCTAGCCCAATTGAGCTCTGTTTTTGTTTTAGAATATTTTAAAATTCTAACTTTCTTTTATTGTTTTTACAACAATTTTCTGGTATATGATCGTAGCTCGGGCTAATATATAATTTTTTATATTCTCTAATAATAGAATATATTCTATATTCTCCAATTTTCCCAGACCAAAATTTAATTAATAAATTTATATGATTTCTGGAAAACTAGGAAAACTTGTATACTACTTTAAATTATATATCTATTAATTTAAGTATGCATAAATTTAAGTCCATCCTTCATATAATTTTCAGAATTTTTATTTTTTGTTAAAGCTTTTTTTTGTTATTAATTTTCGGTTTAGAAGTTTCCATTTAAAGCTGAGATATGAATTACAATCAGTTTTAATTTTTTCTTTCCTGTTTCTCAAGAAAAAAGCCATAATATTTTTCTTCTTCATTCGTTTTTTAAACAAGGATTAATTTATAATGTTTAAAATAATTATTAGAATTCTATTTATTATATTATTATTTCACTTTACGTGCAAATAACGGTTTTACTTCTTAATTAATTCAAATGCGCTTGCTTTGAATTGAGCGTCAAATTCATTTATCATCATCGTTTTCTATGATTTCATATTTCATTACAATATATCTGATGGCATTTTATTATTAATGTTTATATTTATAAGCAAGTCTAGAGAGTATGATGCAACGTTTTGTTCAATCGTTCCTCTTGTATTTAGAAGTATCGATTATAATATTTAAAATTAATATGCGTCTATTATTTATGATTTGAAAGAAGGTTTACGACTTTGCAGCATTACGTATTACTTTCTTATTTATATAAATGCTAATTTATTTAAATAACGAGTATTTTTTAAGTTTCTATTAGAAAAAAATTTCTTATTTAAATAATAAAAAGTTGTAAGGTTACTGCTTTTATTTACTACTTTTCTTTCGGCGGACTAATAATTTTAAGATCGTATTTCAATCGTAGTGCGACACTTGCGGATGGACATTTGCGGACCGACATTTGCGGACTAAATTTTGCGGATTGCGGACCGACATTTGCGGACCGACTTTTGCGGACGGACATTTGCGGATTGCGGACCGACTTTTGCGGATCGGACATTTGCGGACCGTTTTTGGGAAAAAATTTTTTTTAATTAAATTTAATTTTCAAAGACGAAAAAATAATTAAGTATATTTTAATATCTTTTCGTTGGGCAATTTCATCAAAATACATAATAGCTTTTTGATCTAACAAGTTAAACAAAGTTTTATCGTTTATTTTAGCTCCTTACCTATTACATCCGTGGAGTTTTTGCTGCTGCGGGGGAAGCCGGGCATGACCATGTCATCGATGATAAGAATAGGATTAAGTTACGAGCCCAGAACCAGCTACCGTTGACTCCCCGCGAGGCGCGTGCCGCAAAACCCCGCGCGAAGCGCGGGGTTTTGCACAAGCGCCTCGCCTACTCTTAATAGGTTTACGTTGACTATTTTGATAAAAAAATATGCCCATCGAAAAGATATTAAAATAAACTTAATATTTTTTTCATTTTTGGAAATTAAATTTAATTTAAAAAAAATTTTTCCCCAAAAACGGTCCGCAAATGTCCGATCCGCAAAAGTCGGTCCGCAATCCGCAAATGTCCGTCCGCAAAAGTCGGTCCGTAAATGTCTATCCGCAATCCGCAAATGTCCGTCCGCAAAGGTCGGTCCGCAAAAGTCGGTCCGCAAGTGTCGTACAATCATTTCAATTTTATAAAACACGTAGTAATAGTGATTAGTCATATTGACATGCCTATGAATTTATTCATTTCTGTATACAATAAATAAACTTAATTTTAGACTTAATCTTTTTCATAACAAGATTATATTTTACGTTGAATGAGCTTTCTTAAATAGTAAAATTGTTGTACCGATAAGAATAAATAACAAATTGTTGTACCATTAAGTAATACCGTTAAGAATATTGAATATTGTAATATTGTATATTGTAATCTATACTTTATATTTGACTTACAATTTTGTTTTAAAGTTATTTTTTACAATTTTGTATTTTTTAATACTACATAAATTTTAACAATAAAATTTTATTTTAATATTTTTGCATTTATTACTTCCTTTTCAGAGGCTCGCTCATAAGCGTTTCAGTTTATGAGTTATATTGAGGAATGTTCTAGTCCAAATAACTATTTGGATAATGTTTTATGTGATTATTGTGTATTATGATACTAGTTAGTTTAATAGCCTACTTAAAAATCAATTAAAATTTAAAGCTCACTGACGCAAGAGAACAATACGAAAAAGAGACTCTTTATCTTGTCGAAGGAGGATATAAAATTATTAATTGTGACAAATTGTAAATTAATTTTGATATTATGGCAATTATTGTAAAAAATCAGAACTTTCCTGAAAATTTTGCGGAGATGCCTGTTGTCAGCTCTTTAAAAATTTTAAAAGATTTTTTGTTTATTTTTTTATTTTTTATATTATAATATTTATAATAACTGAGTAATATAAATAATATTATTATTTCTTCAAGTTTACGCAATCAATAAATTGCATTAAATTTGATAGATTTTAGGTCGGACCATGCCCATGCTTATCAGGGCTGCACGCAATTGGAAAAAAAGATTCCGCAACTCGCAAATCCGCAACTCGTAATTTTTTTAAAAATCCGCACCCGCAATCCGCAACTCGCAATTGCAAAAAACCCCGCAATTTACGCAATTTCCGCAACTCGCAATCCGCAATTTTTAGAAATGAAGATAAAGAAATTTAATCATTTCAACCTATAGTTAAAATTGTATATGAGCGGATTAGGGAGTGGAGTATAAAAGGATTTGTCGGATATAAGTGATTGGTAACGGGCGATAAAAGAGGTTCTGAAATAAAGGGTATTCAAGGGATATCAGTGGAATAAGGAGGAATTATCCTTAATCCCACTAGATCCATAGATATTAAATCATCGATAACCTTTATAACTAAGGTTGGCGGATCAGGATATCCGGATCCGAAAAAAGGCCGGATATCCGGAAATTTTCGGTTCGGATACCGGATCCGGATCCGGATATCCGAAATTTTCGGTTCGGATATCGGATCCGGATATCCGAAAATTTCGGTTCGGATATCGGATCCGGATATCCGAAAGTTTCGGTTCGGATCCGAAAATTAGGAGGAATGGAAGAAATCCTAGCCTTTGGCCTTCTAAACTTCAAAAAATTTTCGCCTGCGACGCATGAAAAGGAAGAAATCTGGCTCCTGGACCTTCCAAAATCACAAAATTATTGCCTGCGGCGCTGAAGAATGAAGGAAATCTGACTTCAGAACCTTCAAACTTCAAAGAATTTTCGCCTGCGGCGCTGAAAAATGAAAAAATCTTACTTAAGGACCTTTAAATTCTCAAAATTTTCGCCTGCGGCGCAAAAGAGGAAGAAATCTGACTTAAGGACCTCCAAAATTCTCAAAATTTTCGCCTGCGGCGCAAAAAATGGAAGAAATTTTGAGCCTTGGCTTACCATAATTCTTAAAATTTTCGCCTGCGGCGCTAAAAGGAAAGAGAAGTAAACATTTGTAAAAGCTCACATGCGGCGCTTGTATACAACTTTGAGGAACTGCCGATGTATTAGATATCATATAGAGGGATCAAGGATGATGGGATAAGAGGGGATATAGGGGATTACTCAAAAAATCCCTCTGTATCTCTCTTAACTACCAACCTCCAGCTCTTAATCCACCAATATACCTATGTCTCTATTAATTCCCCAACTGTTAATCCTAGATTCCCTCAATACCTTTGTTAATTTCCCAAATCCATTCATAATTGATCTTAATCCCTCTATATCATCCATTGTGACTCAACTTTACAGCGCCGCAGGCGAAAATTTTGATAAATATAATTTCGGTTCCGGATCCGGATATCCGAAAATTTCGGTTCGGATATCGGTTCCGGATCCGGATATCCGAAATTTTCGGTTCGGATATCGGATCCGGATCCGGATATCCGAAATTTTCGGTTCGGATATCGGATCCGGATCCGGATATCCGAAGATTTCCAACTATCCGCCAACCTTATTTATAACTCTTGCTACATTGAAATCCCCCAATATCACTCCAGATCCCCATTAATCCATGCTTACTCTCAAAAAGTCCCCAAATCCCCAGATATCCAATCATCATGATCGAAGAATTTCTTCCGTTTTCAGTGCCGCAAGCAAAAATTTTGAGAATTTTGGAAGATCCTTAAGCCAAAAACTTCCATTTTTAGCGCCGCAGGCAAAAATTTTGAGAATTTGGGAAGGGCAAGGAGCAGATCTTTCTTTTTCTGCGCCGCAGACGAAAATTTTGATAAATTTGGAAGATCAAGAAATAAGATTTTTTCCATTTATTGTGAGGGAAATTTCGAAAAAGTGCGTGAAAATTGCGTAAAAATCTTAAAAATCCGCAACTCGCAATCCGCAACTCGCAATTTTTTTAAAAAATCCGCACCCGCAATCCGCAAACTCGCAATTTCTTTTTTAAAATCCGCACTCGCAATCCGCAACTCGCAACTGCAAAAACCCCCGCAATTTCCGCAATCCGCAACTCGCAATCCGCAATTGCGTGCAGCCCTGATGCTTATTGAATTGTATTCATAGATAATTATTTTATATTTATCTTATTACTCATTCAATTTAATGTCTGTAAGTACTAAATACATAATCAAGCTAAATATAGTTTACGCAATAACCCGAATATAAATAAAATACGTAATTTCATATTGTTATAATTGTAAAAAATTATTTTTCAAGAATATCTTGGTTTATATCGGTTTAATTAAATTTAAATTTTGCTTAAAAATATTTTTCTTTGAATAAAACTTTATCTATGATTCATCACTATTTATACACTCATCCTTATGTTTCAACCAATTAAAAAAATTTGACTATACATGTGGATTTGTTGAAAAAATTTCAATAAATGTGTTAGAAAGCAAAATTCATACAATAATTTACATTAAATATATATATACGTCCCAAGCTAGTTAGGCGTGTTTTTTTCATTATGTTTATTCATTAAGAATCTGTAAGTTTTGCTTTAATATAAATGTAGTTACTTATATAAATGTACATCTTAAATCAGTTTCAATAGCAGTAATTTAATTAAAAGATATAATTTATAAAGTTTATTTTATTTGAGATTTTTTTAAATTTATTTTTTAGAAATTCGCTAAATAATTTTAATGATATAAAATCTAATGATATAAAATCTATTTATGATATAAAATCTAAATGTACTTATGCGTAAGTTTTCTATAAGTAATCTTAATCAAGTTTTGATTTGAATTCTATTTGAAATTAAATTTTGTCAAATCTATATTACGTAATATAATTTAAGCATTAGATCATTATTCCCTTAATAATTACATTACTATTAGATTACTATTTTCTATTTCATTACTATTTCTTTTTTATTACTATTTCTATTTCATTACTACATTGCTATTTCTTCTTCCTGACTTATTGCTCTGGAAACTTAAAGTCGGGCTTCAATTTTGGAACAAAGTACTATGCCAACTTGTTCCTCATTTCAGTCCAATATACCATAACAATATTCTGAAAATAATATTGTTGAATTCTCATTATTTTCGTGTAAAAATTATAGAAAGTGAATCCTTTATCACGAATAATGGTCATTAATTTCACATTTCTTACAAATTCCTTCTATACCTTTCTTTTCACTTTTTCACACAAAGAAAGAAATTTTTAGTGCATATTAATAGGTTGAATAAAAATATTTCCATTTACCTCTGATTGGTCCCATACTTTTTACTTTTTTTGATAGCTTATCAAATATTTTCTTTTCCTATTTGGTGCTTACGATAAGTGAAAGTAAATTTAATAAAACAAATTTAATAAAATAAAATTTATCACGTAATAAATTAATATAGTTTTATTAAAAAAATATTGTTTTTATTATGTCTTTAGTTTGTAGGATTATGCATAAACAAATTCATGAGAATATGAAATAAATTCTATAATATTGTCAGATTTAAAAAATTTTAGAAATAAAACTGTTCCTGGACTGCGGGATGACAGCTTAAAGTAAATTATTTTTAATTTAGTTTAATATTTAAATAATAAATTAATTCTTAGTTTCTTATTTTCTTTTTCATTTTCCTAATTATTTCTTAACTATTCTACTTCTAAAATATCTGCCTGAACTTCTAACTCCGACTTTCACTTTTATGTCGCGTTTTCAGCTTACGGAATTTAGTTTTAATAACGGAATTTAGGTGTAATTGAGTCATTCGTGAATATAAGTTTAATTAAGTCATTCGTGAAACGACATTTCCTTTGTAACTTTCTTGCAGGTATTTTTTAATTATAAGAGAATTTATTTGAACTCTTCAAAATAAAAATATTTTGTCAATATTTTAGTAACCATTATTTTTAGATTTATAATATCTAAAATTTAGTTAATAATGCTCTTACTTTATTTCAATTTATAATTAAAATATGTATCAAATTCGCCCATTATAAATAGAAATTGCCAATAGTTTTAACTTTTATTTATCATCAAAAGTTAATTTCATAATATGATTTGTAATATTATAGAAATTAAATTATTTTTGACTATTATTTTGTTGATAATTAAATCGTTAATTTGATCATAATTCTTCATTAATTAATAAGATTATTTAGATATTTCTGATAAAATATGTTTCAAGAATTTATTATTTTATTATTTGACCTATTTAATTTAAAGTTCAAAATTATCTTTAGTAAATTAAAAGGCATACGAATTTTTTGAAGGTGTTGGCTAATTTTAAATGCTTTAAAATCATTATCAAAAACTATTTTAAGTTTATTTGTCTTTATATGTTTATTTTGCTTTCATTGTTGAATTTAAATTCAACTTTTTCATTCTGAAACAAAATTCTACAGAAACGTCTTGAATACAAATTTCCCTCGCAATAAAACTTTAATTATCTTTTATAAAATTTAATTAAATATTTTATTATTACAAAATTAAAAATTTTTTAATTGTTTCTGTTGAAGTTAATATAAAAAATAATTAAGATATTCGACACTAAAAGTTGTTAAAGTATTTTTTTGTTAAATAAATGCATCTAAATTTTCGTTAGTAATGCCAAACATTTTTTAAAATTGATTAATGATTTCATTCTTGTTTTTATTTAATTCGATGTATTCTATTATGCCGCTACAATAATCAATGCACAAACTTATTTTATATAAAATCAAAAATGTTTTTAGAGTTTTTCAATTTTTTCCATAATTTTTTCTATTTAGATGCAAAGTTTCTCTATTTAAATAAAAATCAAGATATTTTTTCACATAATAAATCTATTCTTTAAATATTGTAGTATTCTTTATGTTGATTACATGATGCGCCGAATCAATATCATTTGATACTTTATTTATACAATTTATTATTGAAATATTCACTAAAAAGCAGTCAATTATTTTTTAATTAATTATGGATTGATTAATATTATATTCTTGTATTTGTATATATTTTTAGTAAATTTTTTGTTTAAACTTTTCAGTATATTTTCGTTACAAAAATAGAAAAATAATATATTCATATTATAGGCATTTACAAAAATTAAATTAATTCATTAAATAAGATATTTACAAAATATATTAAAATAGTGTATTAGTGTATTATTAATTATTATTCCCGCACCACACTAATAAGTTTATTTTTAAATTTATTATACATATAAACAGCTTAATAATTTAATATTATTAATATTTTATTCATTTAAAATATTTTATTTCAATTTTACTTTTTCATGCATAATACTTTTATTAAACGGATAATGAAACGTTTAGAACGTTTAGAACGGATATAACGTTTAGAATGAAACGTTTAGAACGGATAATGAAACGTGTCGAGTATTAAAAGAATAAATAACTTGACAAGCACAGTGTGTCGAGTATTTAAAAGAATTGTTTATAATCAAATATTAGAGTTTTTAGATGGAAAAAACTTTTTCTGTAATGAACAATCTGGGTTTATGAAAAAAAGATCCACAACGCTACAGTTGTTAGAAATGACCAATGAATTTTACGATGCCATTTAAAATAACTGCAATGTCGATGTAATATACATCGATTTCAAGAAGGCATTTGATTCAGTTCCAATAAATTTATTATTGTATAAACTAAAGCGGGCTGGGATAACCGGAAAGTTATTAACTTTTCTAGAAAACTTTTTAACAAATAGAAGCTTTAGGGTCAAAATAGACGATGTATCATCTGAAAATAAACCAATTAACTCGGGAGTACCGCAGGGTAGTGTTTTAGGACCTTTATTATTTTTAATATTCATAAACGATTTACCAAACTATATTTCCGAAAATGTTGGGATAAAAATGTATGCAGATGATGTCAAATTATATAAAGTTCATAAAAATGATAGGAGCACAGATCTCACCAATGCCCTTATAAAATTAGAAAAATGGGGACAACTAAATGGACTAGAAATATCACCCGAAAAATGTTTTTCATTATACATAGGTAAATCTAACATTATGGAGGACTATTATCTTTATGAAAAAAGGATTCAGAAATGCGAAAATATCCGGGATTTAGGTGTAATAATTGATAATAAACTAACATTTACAGATCATATAAGTAGAATAGTTAGAAATGCCTATTTAAAAAGTCATCAAATATTAAGAATAATGAAAACAAGGGAATTAAATACTTTAAGACTTGCTTACAAATCATATGTCCGATCACAATTAGAATACGCAACAGAAATTTGGAATCCATCTCAAAATAAAGATATAATTAAAATAGAGAAAGTTCAAAAATTCTTTACAAGAATAGCATTTAAAAAATGTGGGTTAGTTTATAAAAATTATAAGGAGCGGCTAAAAATATGCAATTTACATGAACTAAGTACTAGAAGAACAATATCTGACATGACTACTACCTTTAAAATAATTAAGGGACTAACATGTTTAAATCCGAATAAATGCTTTATCTTTTCAAAAAAATCATTACGCAGGCCATTATTATTAAGAGTAAGAAGTCACACAACTAAAAGTCAGAGGAATTTCTTCCATAGAATAGTAAAAGAATGGAATTGTCTTCCCTCGGAGACTATTAAAATTAATAAGCACAAGGAATTCAGGGAATTATTAAAAACATTGTACTGAGTTTTGAATGGAATTTACAAATTTAACCTATATATTTGTTTCACATATATATTTTTCAATTTTTAAATTTTTTTACTGATTTTCATTTAATTTAATTTATTTTGTATGACCTTTTTTTTTGATTTACTTTCATTTGTATTTTTTTCACCACTATAATTGCGCAAATGCGCTATAAAAAAAAGATTACATGGTTACATTTAATCTAAATCCTGTATCTATGGATTCATTTATTTTACTTTTACATTTATGTAAAAAATAATTTTTTATTTAAAAAATTTTCTAATTTTTTATAATACTACATTATACAAAAAATACTAAAAAATATTTAATTTTTATTTGTTTTCAATCTAAGTATATGATAAAAATCTCTTCAACTAATTTTGAAGAAACTACCTGACAAATTATTAGATATAAACGATAAAATTATATAATGGAATTAAACCGTATTTGAGTTACATACTTATAATCGATTTAAGTAATTGTTTTAGATATTAGAAATATTTTTTATATAATTTACCTTCTTTCATCGAATTGTTGAATTTTATTTAAAATTTATATAACCAAATTCACTCTCGGCATAAAATTTTACTATTTATAATACTCAAAGTTTTCTATTGTTAATAAAACGAATTGTTGTAAAAAGAGAAGGAGACTTTAATCTATCTTCAGCCTTTTTCCTTCTCTTTAAAGAAAACAATTTTTATATATGTGGAGAAAGCAATTTATTAATAATTTTTGTTATGATTAATTTTCTTTCCAACTTTGTTTGCAATTATTCCAATAAAAATTTTTAGTTTTTCTTTTTTAAAAAAAGAAACTTTTTTCTACCCTTTATTAGCAAAAAACATTAAAAAAATTTATTATACACATAAATGTTTAACGTTTTTCTTCATTATTGTATTTATATCAATTTTTTATTTTCTCTGTTGGTTTCTTTAGTATTTACATAATTGCATCTGAATTGGATTTATTATTTTGTAAATGTTTCTTTTTATAAGCCTTGATGTGATAATTCCTTAATTCTTAGTTAGTTATGTGATTATATTTAAAGAATATCTCACGTTCTGTCATAGTCTTATTTCTCAATTTATTATGGACTCTTTTTTGATCCATATTCATCTGACCTGATAATAAAAAATTTTACAAAAAAAACTTTTTTTCAAATAAAAAATAAATTTACTTCGTTTTTAAAAAAAATAATTTTTTGACGAGTCTGAGGAGGAGGAGGAGGTAGTTTAGTAGTTATCTTATTAATAGGGTTGCTTTTAATCCACTGAATAAGGAAGAAGTTAATTTCGCTAAAACTGGTCCAATAGTGTTTACGATTGTTGAGAAATTTAAGCTTAAAAATTTTTTAAATGAGAATTTTATCAAAAATTTTTAAAAAATTTTGTAATGATTAAAAATTTTTATCTCAAAATTTTATAAAAATAAAAATTACTTGAAATTCAATTGTAGTAGCCTTATCACATGATTGCGCACATAAAATCTTGTATTAATAATTTTTTCAAATCTTTTGGGATATTTTATTATTATTTTCTTATTTTTTTTCTTTTTCTTATTATTTTTTTTCTTCTAGTCGTTGAGCCAGTATTTATTAGTTTTTTTTAAATCATTTTTTAATTAAAAAATTTGGTTATTCATAAAAATAATTTAATAGAAGTAAATATCTATAGTAAAAGAAAATTAATAGATACATAATTTCTGATACTTATATTTTAATTTTTTAGAATTATCATGTTATTGGCTTCATATTTCACTATATTAAATAAATATATTTATTATTATTTTCGCCATTGAGTTGTCGCCATTAAGTTGAATTGATGCGATTTTCAAAAGTAGTTTCATATATTTATAGGTTTAAATTTTTTACTAGTTTTAATGTCAATAGATAGGTTGTGTCGTTCATATATTTTTAAAAATTCTTTTATAATAATGTTTCTATTATATTATATTTATACAAATCTTATTATTATATTGAGAACTCTGTAATAATGCTAAGATGTGTAAGATTTGTAATAATGTTAAGATGGGTCAAGGTTATTTTAATAAAATAATTTTTTCTTATTATTTTTATTTAATTCTAATCTACAAATTTTTTAAGTATTTTAAGAACAGTAACAAAAAGAGTAATATTAAATTGTTTTGAGTATTAGAAGTAATAAAACTTTAAATGTTACATTAATAATTTCATCAAGTAAAATTATTAAATAAAATTCTACTAAAATAATTAATTGCTATTGATATTTTTGGAGACCTTCTACGTTGAGATATGGATAATATTTTTTATGAATACATCAGGAAAAAATAAAATACACTGGTATAATCAAAAAGTAATTTGTATTTTAAATTTTAATAAATAAAATTTTTATAATTGAAATTTTTAAAAATGATAATGAAAAATCGAATGTCTATCAAATTTTTAAATTACGTTCAATTGTAATGAAAAAAATTTTTTAAGTTGCTAAGAAATTTTTATGAATAAATACAAATAATTTTTCACTGACATTATTATATTTTCACTGACATAATCTAAATATACTTTAAAATTCTGCATTGATTTATATTCTTTTGTAATTGTGATTATTTTCTAAAGTTGGTATTTAAAAAGATTTTTCATTCATTAATAAACTTTAAATATATTTTCATTTTGTATAAGCCCTATTTAATATTAACTACCAAAAATTAAATTTATTCCCAACATTATTTATCATTTTAAAACATCAAAGTTTTCCATTCTATTATTTTTCACTGACATTATTATTCAAAATTTTCTCATTTGTGATAATAAATTCTCCTTCCTAAATAAATTTAATTCTATTTATTTTGCCGCTCTTTTATTTCCGTGGATAATTTATTTAATTATTTTTATTAATTTTACTTTTTTAATAAAAATATATATTTTGAGAAATTAATTTGTTAAAGAGTAAAAAAAATTTTTATTTGTTTTTAATTGAATATTTATATATTTAATTTATTTGAAGAATTAATTTTATATTTTATTATATACACAATTCAATCGAAAAAATTTCCTATAAATATTTTTTTAATAAAGTAAATTTTCTAAAAATAAATATTATTTTGATCTACCATCTCTTAATAATAGCAAAATGCCCCATTTTTATGTTAATTTACCTAACATTTGTTGTTGCAACAAATAAGTGCCAAAATTACATAATAACTGACAATAGAATATAATCAAAATATAAATATTTAAATAAAATATAATATTTTCTTCAAGCTTATTATCGTAATTTTTTGTATATAATTATTATCGTAATTTTGTATTATCGTAATTTTAATTATTATGTAATTCCAAAATTTTATGCCACGTAAACCACGTATTATCGTTCATAAGAATTTTGCTTCCCAGGATAGTTCTCTAATCTGGAATCGAGTCTTTTATGTTTTAAGTTACTACACTGGTTACTATGTGCAATAGTTATTTTCCGCCTTTATATAAAACATAAGCAATGTCTATTTGTTAACTTTTATTTTACCATAAAAATTTATTATTTAAAAATAATGTGAATTTGTTAAATTTTGTGTTTATAGGTAATATAAATATTGTAAAATGTTATAATTATTGTTAATAGTTATATATTATTAACAACTAAAAATATAGTAAATTAACATGAAATTATACATATGTAAATTTTTATATACTATGTAAATGTAAAGTATGCCCAATCATTGTGTGTCGGCTTACGTTGCTTTATAATCTAAACAGTATCCGCAGATTTTAAATAGTATTTATTTTAAATATTTCATTCAGTTTCTGGTACATTTATTGATTTTAAGAAGAAATTATTATCACAAAAATTATTATCACAAATATTGCTTTATAAGTAAAATTAGATATTAATTTTACTACGATTTTATGACGCGAACATGTTATAATAGAGCAAAATGTAAAACTTGAATAAAATTGTAAAAAATATTTTTAAATTTAAGTTTTGTTTCCCTGATTATTAATGTTATTCTCGCGATGTAGAGAAAAATTTAGAAATAACTATAAATAACATGTATAAAAAATTAGAGGAAAAATTTTTGAATTTTTATTGGCCTCATAAAATTTTTTTATTTAATTGTTGAAGCAACAATCAGGATGCAGACGAAGTTTTAAAGAACGAAAAATTATAAAGAAATATATTGATAATTTATATATATTATAATTTTGTTTAATATAATCTGAGTAATTTAAAGAATAATACAACTTATATAAAATTAATTCATTAAGAATAATTTTTTAAATTTATTTTAAAGGCATAAAATATTAATTAACTCGTTATTAATAAAATAAAAATGATAAATCATTAATGAAAAAAAACGAAAACATATTTATATATAATCTTGAGATATTCTAGAAAAAACAGTGATGTAGATTTTTTGTGGTTTGTTAGAAGACATATGAGTCGATAAATATAAGAATTAATTAATTCTCACATCATATAACAATTTCTATTAAAGGAAGTTATACAACTTAAATCTATATCTATCTATATCTTCGACGATGGTTCCATCTTTAGTTATTTTATGTGAATCTACTTTTAACTTTTAGATGATAAATGTAATGTAAAACACTAAAACATTAAAATTACCTTATGCAATAAAATTATCTTATAGCCCATATTCAAAATATTAAATATTAACAATTATTCTATTATTAAGTAAAATAATAATATTAATGCTATCTTGCTGAGTCAAGACAACATCTCAAATAAGCTCATTTAAATAGAATAAATATTCATAAATTTTTTTGAAATATTAATTAAAGATAAGATTAAAATATTGACGTTATAGAGAACATTGACGATGGGTTCCAACACTAAAAACGGGTGGGACCGCGGTGACAGCAATTTGGATATTGTATATAATGTAGAATTCACTAGCAATTTAATTGTTTATCTAACTAGCAATTTAATTGTTTATTTAATAAATAAATAAATTTTAAATATTTACCTGAAAATTACACTTTTTATTGTCTTTTCTAGCCGATTTATTCAAACAATCAGAATTTTCTGATAAAATGTTTACTTTTTCACATAACTAAAATAGAGAGGAGGAAACCAGCGGACAGATATCTCATTTTACTTTAAAGCTATTAACCTTGCGAGCGTCCGACTGGATAGGGTGTCCGCCTACAGGCAGAAGGTTGGTGGTTCGACTCCGATTGGGGAAAATTAATTTTAAACGCTTTTAGGGAAAAATTTACTTCAAACCCCTTCAATAGATTTTTGCTGGCTACACTTGAATATCCCGTGCAACGTTCACGTGACTAGCACGTGCACGTGCTAGTCACGTGAACGTGCTAGTCACGTGCGCGACGGAAAGGCTTTGAAGAATTTTCTTCTCCAGCGGAATATTCGTCACCAAGGAAATTAACGGAATATTCGTCTCCAAAATTTTCGTCTCCGCTAGGAATTTTCGTCTCCAGAGGAAAAATCGGGCAATCCCGGAGACTTTGTCAAAACTTGATCAATCACTGTGATTTTGGTGTCATTCGACTCAGCTCGACGAGCTCTTTCGAATGAGCTATAATTTGTATAAACTTTTCTTGCTCCAAAATTACGACCCTATGGTTTTTCAATATTCAGGGGCTGTATCTCGGTCCAATCATGTCGGATTTCATTAATTTTGGTGTCTTTCGATGCAGCTCGATGAGTTCTATATTATTTTGAAAGACAGACCATTTTGTACAATGTCCGGGTCCAAATATCCTAATTCGGGTTCGAGATTCGACTTTTTCAAAATTTGAGCGCATATTCGTAATCAGCATATTTTTTAACACGGAAAAATCCTTTTTCTTATTTTTAAAATTTTTTTCGAAGAAACCCTATTCTCCGGGATTGTCCGATTTTTCCTCTGGAGACGAAAATTCCTAGCGAAGACGAAAATTTTGAGACGAATATTCCGTTTATTTCTTTGGTGACGAATATTCCGCTGGAGACGAAAGTTCCGAAAATGTTGGAGACGAAAGTTCCGAAAAGTCTCGGAGACGAATGTTCCAGAGAGACCCATAAAAAAGTTCAAATTTAGGAAATGTGATATCATAAATGGTTTAATTTCAACCAAAATTAGAACCTATTTTGTCAAAATTTGGGCCTATTTTGGCCTTTTTCAACCTATTTCGGACCTATTTTGGAAATTTTTTGGACCAAATAGGATCCTATTTCACGATTTTTTGGACCTAAAAAACACGCTCTAATTATTAGAAATTGATATCTTCAAAGTAGACACTTAAAATTTACCATATTACACATTTAATTGTTTGCGCTATCTTTATTAATGTGATATTAACTAAACCACTAAGTCAAAAAGGACTATAGTTAAAACTGCAGGTATTAGTCGATTTAAAAATTATTTCTTCTTCGATTATATGTATATACATATATATGTATATTAGTATATTCTAAAAATTGTAAGATGGTTGATATATATTTTAAAAGATAAATTTTGAAAAAAATTGAATAATGTAATGTAAAAAATGATGTAATATAATGTAAATTTTCTTTATGGTTCGTTTTAATTCAAGTTTGAATGAAGTAAGATAGATTTAAAAAAGGATAAATGTAATTAAAATAAGCCAATGTATAAAAAGTATAATAATAAATTTATTTGGTATAATAATAAATTTATTTGGTTTATTATTATACCACCCACAACACTCCTCGAGAGGATCATCACTGGTCAAACCACATAATCCAATACATCCCAACAGATTGCTTCCATTGCTATAATTTGAAAAATAAAAGTGTTACAAAAAAAAGATACAAAGAAACTAAGATGAATATAATAATTAATAATATTTTAATTAAATCAATAAGCTATAAAATTAAACTAAATTTAGTATAAAAATTTGTAAAAAATAAGAAAAATTTAAATCAAATATACACGGATTAAAATAAGGAACAAAATTAATTTTTACTAAATTAATTTTATTGTAAAATAAAAAATTGATTTTTTATTTCTATTTTTATAAAATTTTAAGTATTTATAATTAAATCAGTAACATAAATTATATTTTCTTGTAATTCATATTAAATTATTATTAAAAATTTTAAATAATTTATTTTAAATAAATTCATTTATTTTTAATTTAATTGACTTGGTAAACTAAATTATTATATTAATTAGAAATAGGTATTTTATATGAAATTATTATTATCATCTGTATTATGTATAAAATTTCGGATATTCAGAAATCAAAGGCACTGATATTAATTAAAAATATAATAAAATTTAATAAGGTTATATCCTATAAATTTTTTGTAAATTTGTAAATAGACTATTTGCAAACAATACGAAATTTCAATGCATTTTGAAACAATTTGGGCTTTGCCGGAATGGAAGCACATTAGAATCTCATATCTATAGATGTTATAACGGCACCTGCTATTTCTGCTGCCTTAAAAACCACAATTGAATCTGAATCGATCATTATCATCAAGATGATTTATTGAGAAAATCGTCAAGATAAAAAGATGAATATTAATATTTTATTTAGATGATTACAAATAAACAAATAATAAATAAAGTAGTATTTGTAAAATAGTACTAACTGATCGAAAGAAAAATTGTAAAAGTGTGTAATTAGAGAAGAAAAAATTTGTACAAACTCCACTAACTATTGATTGCCTCAGTATTTTAAAGTAGAGTTCAGCGGGATCGGGATCCCGGTCGGGATCGGGCTGGATTATCCCGGGTTCGAACTTCGAAAAACAGATCCTAAACCGCTACCTCTTTGGAAGGGAACACCACGAAAAACGTTATAACCACCCCATTGGTCATGAGATTCGGTCAACGACGACCAATCAACATAGAGAGGATTAAAGTCAGTATGCATTGTAATGTACAAAATTTGCTCTTTCAATTATCCGCATTTATCCGCATTTACTTTGCTTAATATTAAAATATTTTCCATAGAAAAACCTGAACAACGCATAAACAAGAAAAATATTGCGTATTTTCCACAAGTGTGCCCCATTGGCTGCTGTATTTGAATATTATTATAGTAAACTTTTGTGAAATTTGATAAATATTTTTTAATATAAAAGCTGAATGGAGGCCAGAATCCTAGCGAGTCAAAGTAATCAGCACTAGAGGGAGAGGAGCAAAATATAGCTAAAATCGTTCGATATAATTTGCATGTGCAATTTAATTGGTAGTAAAAAATAGATTTTATTTTAGTTTGAATTAATTTATGTAATTAATTTTTACAGATATAAAATGTTTAATTCTGCTATCTAATCTCGATATTAAGTATCGATTTATGGACAGCTCGGCACTGTTTCTTGTTTTCTTATTTTTTAAAAGAGTGATCCTCGACTATTGTCTCGAAAGTCTTTCTATTCTTGGCATTCTATAACGACATAGCATAACGCCACATTGAGGTAAAAATGTATCTTATCTCTCACGGATAATGATTTCTATATACATATAAATTTCATTTATTATTTCTTGTACATTTTTTGAATATTTTTTGTTAATATTTTAAGATTATTAAAAAATTTTGAAATTTTGCAAAAAAATCTTTCAAACCAACAAATAATTCAAATTATTATCTTCGTTTAATTCTACTTCTATCAACAAACATTATTTTTGCTTTTGATACCATTTAATTTAAATATTATGTCACAAAACGACAGCATGTTCTGATCTGTAATTGAAAATATTAAAGTTCATTTGTGTGTGAAACGATTGGGGAGATTGTTAATAACAATTAACAGAATAATATAAATAATAATATATATATTATTAATCTGAAAGAACTTTGGAAAAATTTACGAGAAATATAAAATTTGCTTGTTAATGCAGACGGAGGCTATGGTCGAAGAGATAATTGAATTTTAATATGAGTAATGAATTTTCAACTTAATTTACATAAAATGCTTTTATATTAGTACAATAAAATGTGAAAACTAGTAAGTTCACATGAAGACAGAAAATATTTACACAGAAAATATTTTATTAAATAAATAAATAACTTTTATTCAGTTGAAAAATTTTGCTTCCATGACCTTATATTAATAATTGATTAATAAAATTCATAATCTGCTTTAATACAAACAGTGAAAAAATGTACAAAAAATGTACAGAAATGTAAAAAGAACCTATGAAATTCTACATAAATAAAGGAAAAATTAAAATTAGCTAACAAACAACGAGGAAAGAATTTTAAAATCAAATTAACGATAAACCACAAAATAAAATTATTTTCGATGATCTGAAGAATATTTTAAATGTTATCAACAATTTATTTGCAAGTAAAATTTATAATTAACATTTTCAGGTAAAATTTCGGTATACGATACAGACGCCGATTAAGTCGAATGATATGTCATTCGAAAGAGCTCGTCGAGATGAGTCGAATGACACCAAAATCAACGAAATCTGACTTCATATGACCGAGTTACAGACCTCCGAAATTTGAGAATTTTTGGGGTCAAAAAATTCGAATATGCAAATTATAACTCATTCGAAAGGGCTCGACGAGCTGAGTCGAATGACACCAAAATCAACGACACCAAAATCAATTCGTCAAAAAATTCGAATAAAGTCTTATTTTATTCGGTTAGTTTACATTCATAGGTTAAATATAAATCATAAAATAATGAACATAATAACTGACCAAAATACACTAAAGTCTTATTTTATTCGGTTAGTTTACATTCATAGGTTAAATATAAATCATAAAATAATGAACATAATAACTGACCAAAATACACTAAGGTCTTATTTTATTCGGTTAGTTAGAGGGGCTGAGATATAGTTAGAGGGGCTGAGATCTTATTTTATTCGGTTAGCTGAGGGGCTGAGATATAGGTCCTTAAAAATCGAAAAACCATAGGGGGGACCAAGCACTTTTTTGGGGTCAAAAAATTCGAATATGCAAATTATAACTCATTCGAAAGGGCTCGACGAGCTGAGTCGAATGACACCAAAATCAACGAAATCTGACATGATTTGACAAAGTTATGACCGTTTGTTTTTACCCCTTCCACAAGGTTTTCGCGGAAAAGTTTTTGCCGCTGCGGAGGAAACCAGGCATGTCGAGCGGAACGACGGCAGCCGCTTCGCTACGGTCGCCGCGAGTGAAGCGAGCACGTCCGCAGCGAAGCACGGCCATCGTGTAGCGAAGACCATGCCCGGCCTACCCTCCGTAGCAGCACAAAAACAGTTTTTCCAGCGAAGATTCTGTTGGTCATAACTTTGTTCAGAATCATCAAATCGAGCTGATTTTGGTTTCATTCGACTCAGCTCGTCGAGCCCTTTCGAATGAGCTATCATTTGTATATCGAATTTTTCACTCCAAAAATCCCCCCATAAATTTGACTATTTCGAGCCCTGTATCTCAGCTCCTGTATGAGTCCGCACGAAAATTTTTTCACCATCGACTCAGCTCGACGTGCTCTTTCGAATGACATATCAATCGACCTAATCGGCGTCTGTGTCGTATACCGAAATTTTTCCCATTTTTATTAAGCTAAAAATTTTCAATGAATTAAATTTTTACAATTTAAATTTTATATTTAGATTGCTTGTACATGAATTTATCTATAAATGTATCGATGTTATACAATAATAAAATATATTTTAACATTGTCCTTGTTTAAATTTTATTAAAGATTTTTTAGGAATTAAAAAACATTTTTTTATTAAATAATTAATTAAAAAAATTGTTTTTAGTATTATTATTTTCTTTAGACTGCTATTCTTCGTTACTCAAATGATAGGGAATAAACAATTCCTAACCACTTGCTAACCTTAAAGATCTAAGTTAAATTCTCGTTTTTTTCTCTTAGTTAATTGGTTTTTCAAAAAAGCAATATATTAATATTCCTCATCTAGCGGTTTCTTGATACTGCTGCGCTTCTGAGGAATTTAATATTATTTTTTATGTAATCAGAAGATTCTCTTTTGGGACATCTTTTAAGCTTCACACATAATTATTAAATTGAATACTTTAATTTATAAAAATTTCCATTACATATGAGGGATTAAAAATGAGCATAACACAAAAAGGAGTTAAAACATTTTTTGTGAAATGAATAAAAGGAATTTGTGTATAGACCAAATAAAAAATTTAGAGTATTCTTAGTTTTAAGAGCATTTTTTAATTGTGAATTTAGAAATTTCCTTTTTTTTGTGTCTAAACTTGTTTATGACTGGAAAAATGATTTTTTTGTTTTTTCGAAAATTTTTCGAATTTTTTATATAAATTTATAGATGAAAATATAATAGCCATTTAGCTATTAAATTCAATAGCTATTTAGCTATTATGATTATATTTAATCAAATATGATTATATTTAAATTATTTTAATGAATGTTTTTTTATTATGTGGTTTTACCAGTGCCTGGTGGAGCTTGCTGATAAACATATTTTAAAAAATTTTTTTCATTCAAAATATGCCTTCGATATTCCTTTTGTATTCATGCGAATACTAATTGCTGCTTGATTTAAAATGTTTCAAAGTTTGAATATTTATTTAATTTTCTAAATGATTCATGTGTAAAAATTTTGTTACTAAGGTAAAAAATTTATCACGTTATTTTACTTTATGTAAATCATAAATTCATTTAATTAAACATAGACCATTTAACTAATTATTAATTTGTAATTCAATAACTTAAGTTGTAAATTTAATGAAATTTTTTAAAAATTAGATAAGGTTAATAAGAATGATTACTATAATTATTAAACTATAGCATAAGCAAAAATTTAATTTATAGAATTTTTCGAGCTTCTTTTGTATTTGGAAAGAAGTTTGCTTTTATTTTTCTTATTTATTTTAATAGCCACTTAGTAAATCATGAACATAAACTTAGTAAATCATGAACATAGACTTAGTAAATCATGAACATAGACTTAGTAAATCATGAACATAAACAGAACAAATTCTTACAACTAAGTCCGTGTGTTGCTCTAGAAGATCTTCTAGATCAAGTTCAACCAAATTGCAAACAAATTAAAAATATTTATTTTCCAAATTAAATAAATACGACAATTATAAGTATGTTTATTGAAAATTCATTTGATCAGCATAAACCTCTTAACAATTTATTCAATAAACCACTTAACAATTATTCGTTGATTAAAAATATTTTACAAAACTGTAGCATCGCAGGATTATTTTTTTAACTTTTTCAATATTTTTTGGACGATATAAATATTTAAAAAATAGATTAATTATATATTCTTTAATTAATTTAATTTTATTATCTTTTTTTAACTATAATTTGGCTGGTCGCTTAAAATTTTTTTCAAGTAAGCATTAACTATTAAAAAACTAATTTACATAATTTTAATGCCTATTATCCCGTCTTTTAATCCTTCTTTATACAACAGTCCTAAGCATACTCTAAAGACTGTTATCGGTTCCCAGGAGGATTCCCCCTCGGGGAAACCCTTCCATTGAACAAAACTCAATAATTCTATTTTGAATATTTATTGCTAAGAAAAGTCTGATTTTTTTATATGTATGTTAATTCAAAAATATATAAATTTTAAATTACAATCATTAAATTATTTCTTTAAATAAACTACATACTTGCTTTGTAACTACATACAAAGCCCTTACCCGAAAATCTACATTAAAACGGAACATTAAAGTTCCTTGAAAAACGATTCTAAAAGAAATATATTAAATATGTGTTATTTGCTGAATTACAAACAATGTTCAAAATTTAGTTTAGTTATATTTTATTATATCTTATTCCTAAAATGTATTTAATATTTTCCATATTTTCTATAGTTTTTTGATTTACTTTTTTAAATATCACGTAAAAATTTATTCTAATATATGTACTTAAAGTTCGCCAGTGATTTTTACGACATATTTTATTTTTTAAATTATTAATTCAAATTTTGTAAAATATATAATTGAAATAATAAGCGTAAAAATATGAAATAAAAAGAAATCTTTGATATATTGCTATTTAGATCAATTTTATTAAATAAAATTTATTTCATTGAAGTTCATATTTTTTAATAATATCTTTAATAGTTTTTATATAATTTTCCATAATATCTTCTGACATTGCACACACTCAAATATTACTGTAGTTTTTAATGTAAACACAATGCATTCTTCCTACTTATAAACTCTTATACGGTGAGATGTACTATTTTAAATATCCATTCGTATAAAAGAGCAACTGCTAACATCAAAAATAATAGAGAAAAAAACTTTGAATTTTGTTTTTGATAATAGTTTTTATAATTATTATCATCTTACTTCTTAATTAGATATAAGGCAAAATATTTAAAAATATATAAAAATTTACATAATATTCATAAAAATTAATTTTGTTTTATAGAAGATTGTTTAAAAAATTTATTGTCAATAACGAGAGTAGGCTCAAGAAGAGTTATGCACAACTTTTCTGCATAAAATTTATTGTAGAATTTATTGTTAATAAAATTTATTATTAATGAAGTATTTTAATTTAAAAATATGTGGGGACATCTTTTGAGTATAAACTGGCATGCAAATCCAAAATTTCTATTGAAGTCAATTTATATTATATTTAATTATTTTTTAAATATTTTAATTCAAAAAATGTGGGGACAAGACTTAAAAATAGATTGACATGCAAAATCTAAAATTTATATGGAAGCCAGTTTATATTATGTTTTAATTATTTTTAAAATTCTATAATTTTTAAAATTTAAACTACACGCTGAACCATAAATTATTTAATGTATAAACTTCAAAAATATTTCTCTTCACGTTTCTAATGATTTTTCCGGAAAGTTTTTAAAATTTAAGTTATTTAAAATCCGGAAGCTTAATCAGTACATTAATTTATTTAATAAAAAAATTTTTTTAATTTATAATTTGGTACAATAAATTTATTTATTTTATCAATTGTTTGCAATTTTAATAATTATCAACTAAAGCAATTAATTTATCTTATATGTTTGATGATATTTGTCAATTTATTTATATTGTTTCAAAATCAAAGTTTCGTAGTTTAGTAATAAAATTTATTCAATTTATTTATATATTATTTAATTTTTAATTTAACGATAAGGCGGCATCTTTAATATTTTGTTTATATCTCTCTATAAACAATTCTCAGTTATCTTGCTTCTCTATAAACAACTTCAGTTCTTATATGTTTGTTGATTTTTTTTTCGATTCTATATAGCTCGATTCTATATAGCTCGCTTAATTATAAATTATTGGATAATAATATAATTCATCAAAATAATTTATTTTTAAAGAAAATAATTTATTTTATTTTCAATTTAATTTATTTTATTTTCAATTTTTTTTAATATTACTTCAAATAAAAAGTATTTATTCAAATAAAAATAAATTTTATGTAAATTTTTAAATGAACAGCTTAATTATTATTTGATTTTTTCATCTACTTTCTAATTAAATTTGTAAAGCTGGAAGAGTTGAGTAAACATTATAGATTAAACGATAGAATCATTTGTAGTATTTTTAGAAAATCTAATTCTATTTATTAAATATTAATTGTATCGTCTGTACCATTATCCTCGTATACCATTATTATTTATATACTATTATTAAAATAATATCCATTATTATTCATCTCTGACGCCAAATTAGTTTCCTGTAATTCATATTCATCTTCTGAAGCATTAATAATTTTTTTCAATATTTTATTTACATACGTTAGATAATTTTTAATAAAGAATTATTTATTTTGATATTGGTTCTCATTCTCGTGCCAATATTATGTGTATGATAGATAAGTAAATAAATATAAAATTTATGCATGCTCATCCAACTGTCATATTCTGGCGTTTCAAGAGTTTTCTCAAATAAAATTTTATTTTTGGCGAAAAAATAATAAATAATATTTAATAATATTGTAGTGTTCTGTGTTTATATTTTAATTATTTATAAATTTCTCTCAATTAAAATAAGGTTTACTTTAATATACTTTTGTTTAAGTTTATTTTCAAGTTTTTATCATCAAATAAATATAGATTAAATTTTAATTTAATATAAGGTAATTTTAAGGGAAAAAGATGTGATTATATATCACTTGAGTGACATTTTGTGAAGATGTAGTATTTGAAACGACATAAATAAGTGTAACAACGTTCTTGAACTCTTTCACAAGTTTGCATTTGTAAAGCTTTGGGATTTAATTATGACTTTATTTAATTCAAAAATTTATATTCTACAATTTTATTTGTAAATATTCTTTAATTTCTATTTTTAAATATACAATATAATTATTTTCTTAATAAAGGTATTTTTTCACCTAAAACATTTTTATATAAACAGAGCAACAATGTATTTTGTATGACAGACAAAAAACTTATTAAGTTTCTTTTTCCAGCGATATTAAACAGATTTTAGTTCGACACTTGTAATTTCTTTAACATATAGCTTATAAATTTAATTTGATATTTAAGTTATTATTTTTTAACATTTATTATTAATAATTTATTGTTATTAAAAGTAATAACAATTTAAATGTTAATAATATCAATTATAATCGAGTATAACTCATACATTCATATAAGATAATGCGTTTATTTCTCCTATATCAGCTTCATCCTTCATCGTCCAAGGCACTTACATATATTAAAATAGTTTCAAAATTTTAAATTTTAAAATATATATTTTTAAAATTAAAATATAAATTTT
Source organism: Meloidogyne arenaria (assembly GCA_036172955.1). Lineage (NCBI taxonomy): Eukaryota > Metazoa > Nematoda > Chromadorea > Rhabditida > Meloidogynidae > Meloidogyne > Meloidogyne arenaria. The sequence continues at coordinate 45,287 of JARQAB010000081.1, forward strand.
TATTACTACATATTTCATTTAATTATTCACTGTCTCTTGAGTTTTCCATATCTCAAAATATAAAACTTGTTAATTAAATATATTTACTAAATGCTTTTAATCAATTATTTTAGTCATCTATCAATTATTTTTATCAATCTTTATTTAATATTTATAATTTATTAAAATAAATAACTATTGATAATAAAAATAATAAATTTAATATAAATTACCTTTTATTTATATGTAATTGATATCAATTTTTATCGAGTATAACTCAAATATCCATATATGGTGTGTGTTCGCTATTGCTTTCATCAACATGATTACTCATCTTCCAAGGCACTTAACTTCATCAAAATATTTATTTTTAAAATTAATATATAAATTTTTAGTTTTTATAACTGATGTACTTTTTTGTACAATTATTAACTGATGTTGCGATCCTCTTCATGTCTCCATAGCCATAACAATATTAATTTAATAGTATTTTTAATTGAATTATTTAAAAAGGAGAATTATTAAATAAATTTTTAACATTTCAATCATATAGATTTTGTGTCTATTTTATTTGTAGTTTTACACATATAAACGGTACACATGTTCAAAAGTATTTGATGTACAGCCAAACATTTTTTAAAGAGTTTTAATAAATAATTAATTTTTAAAAATTTATAAATTCATTTAATTGTTTTATAATTATGTGAGAATAATTTAATGAAGAAAATTAGATAGTTAACAATATTTGAACAGTAATTAAAATAATTATTTTTTTAAATAGAAAAACTATTAAATGATAAAGCGTCTCTGAACTCAGGTTAAATTTATTTCAATGAAGTCTACATTTTATCATAAAAAATAATATTTTATAATTAATTGAATACAAAATTATTATTGTAAAAATTTTAGAAATAAATAAACCCAGACATTCATTTTTTAAATAATTTTCGTATTTTAATAATTAATCCACAGAATAATGTCTTATTGTACATAAATATTGTAATAATTTTTGAATAAATTATTATCTAAGATTTATTTTTTATATTTAATATTTAATAAATACTATACTATATATTTATTAGACGGGATAATCTCTGATATCCCATCTAAATTAATACAGCTTCATTTTAACTAAACAATTTTATTCAGCAGAATCAAACTTATTTCCACTATATCTCCTCAAAATTCTCCTAATTCCTTAAAATCGAAGATCTACCACTTTACAAACTCAGGTGAATAACCATTAAATTTTTTCAGACAAATTTTGAATTTATAAATAAAAATTCTATTTTTTATTCAAATTCGCTTTTTAACATCAGTCTTTAATAGCTATGCTTTAAAAATATTATTAAGCTATTTTCTCTAAAACGAAATTTAAAATTTTGATATTTTAAATTTACTTTCATGAAAATGAAGTTTGCTAACAATTTTTAAACATCCGTTTTCTAATAATAGTTAAATAAAATGGATAAAATAACACCGAAAACAAGGAAAGAATTTTTATAAAAAAGAAATTTAAAAAAGTTTGTTTTATTTTTTTAATTGTATTCTAAGGTGTGCAACGCATTCGGCCGACATTTGAATCCCGAGCTGTGAATGTCCTTACAAATCGTATGTTTACTTAATCAAGTGATGGTTACCAATGTTCGAACCGAACCAAATAACTGATATTTTTCGGTTCGGTTCATCAGTTCGGTTCCGGATATCCGATGATTTTCCAAGAACCGACTACCCTAAGGGTTTGGAACTTTATAAAGACCGGATATACGAAATCTTTTTCAGTAACTTGTTCCGATAACTGGATGTTCGTTCGTTTCAAGAAATGTCAGAATTTTGCTCGAACCACATAAAAAAGTTAATACATTTTCACGATAGGGATAAAATAAATATTAATTTTTAAATGATAACCCCAACAATTTTCGCCTGTTGCGCTAAGAACTAGAATAACAAAGAAAGTAGAAAAAACAAAGAAAGCATAAAAAAAAGAAAGTCACTAGAAAAAGAAAGAAAGCTTTAACAATAGGAAAAATAGAAAAAAACTTTTTCCTTTGGTATCCTTAAAAATTTTCCCGTTCGTGGTAGACATCTATCACAATCTCATTTAGATCAAAGAGATCAACCAAGGATCTTTCAGGTAATTGACGTTGGCGCTCTATTGTACGTTGCGCACCACTATAGGATGGCATCGCAAGTCGTTGTTCATCACTTAAATCAGCAATAACAGCACCGTATAAATTTCTTGGGGCTTGTTGAGAAATTTTAGCTTCAGTCTTAATTTGTTCTAGTTTCTCTCGCACAACTATATGTGTCTCGTTAGGAGCGTGATTGTGTGCTGTTACTTCACGAAGTGCATTACTCCCAATTTCAGAATGTGCCCTTCCAGGGCATTCTTTGCGAACACACTAAAACTATTAACTGTTTTTCTACAGAGTAAAAACCTGCCAAAACTGCACTGTTTCTGCTCTATTTGTTCCCTTCTTTCGCATTTCATATCCATTGAAGGTAACCATATCCTTATCTTTGGTAGTTCGAATGGATAAAACAAAAACAATAAAATAAAGAAATAAAAAATAAAAAAGCTTATTCATTTATTAATTTTAATAATATCAAATGTTTGAATAATAAGAAAAATTGTTTGTTGTGTTAAATTAATTTGATTAATCAACAAATTTCTCGAACGAGAATTTTTTCTGTATATGGCGTGACAGATGGTGCGAATACCTTCCTTATCTTTGTACTTATGGTTGCATATTTAAGCAACTGGTTTATTATTTCATTTCACATTGAAATATGTTTTCGTATTTATTTTTATTGCTTATTATATCTTCAACGTTTAATGATAATAATGCAAGAGGTCGCTTAACAATGAACAACATAAAAACAAAATTAAACACTCCTGGGGTAAAAGAAGGTGGTATGACACTATTTGGGCTATTAGTAGGTGTTGGGCTATCAGAGTTGGCCGAAGCTATTTCTATGCTATTAAATGACGCTGGTATAAGATTTTCTAAAAACAATATTGGATTTTGTAGCTGCCGAGCATATGTTTGACGATTGTTTCCCTATAAAATTCACCTATAATCAATACGAATTCACGCTAAACAAAAAAACATTTAATGAAGCAACTTTATTCACGGAGATTCAAAATGTTATGAATATAAATCAGATCCACGAATTTTGCTTTTACAGTAAACATGGCTCCATTAAAAAATTTAAAAAAGGTCACCAAATTGGATTCATTTTATTACAGGCATTAGTGAATAATAAACAATTGAATTTATCTAATTGTAATGAATGATGAGAAAAGATTTTTTAAAATGGTTATAATTATTTTGGGATATTAATTAAGTAGTACATATAAATATATTTTTATTCGTTTTATTTTTATTTGTTTCGGATCCGCAAATGTCGGGTCCGCAAGTGTCGGTCCGCATATGTCGGTCCGCAAGAGTCGGTCCGCAAAAGTCGGTCCGCAAGTGCGAATCCGCAAAAGTCGGTCCGCATGTGTCGGTCCGCAAGTGCGGGTCCGCAAATGTCGTTTAGCCCTTCTGGTACGTCTATAAAATTATTTTAAATTATTGTCTTTTTTTAATATCAAAAAATAATTTTTTCCTGCTTCAATAGCTCACCTTGGAGAAACCCACATTCATGCAAAATTTTCCTAAATGGATTTATATACACGGATTACCTACAGGGATCAAATTAATTTAGAAGCATAAAGGAAAAAAAGCTATATTTTTTGAAAATATTTTTAAATAAAATAGCACCTCTCGTATAGTGTTCATTGATTATTCGGTAAACCATCTCACCAAATTTCTTAATGTCATTTTTTTGAATTTTCTCAACATCAACTTGATGCTTAAATAAAGGTACTAAAATAATAACAATCAACTACCCCGTAAAGATTAGAAAGGTTGAAATCAATCAATTTAACATCAATAACATCAGCATTTGGATGTTGGTTACGAGAAACAATGAAATTATCGTATTTAATATCATGATGACCTCCATCTAAATTATTTTATGTAAAATAAAACAAAATTATGATCACGTTTATGGAATTGTGCAAGTGCCAGAGCTGCTCCTTTTATGATTTTAGTAAGAAATTGCATATAGGATCGAGTCATTTTTCCGCCTCTTGGAAATTGTTCATAATAATAATCTCTCAAATTCTTCCCTCCAAGTTCTAAAGCAAGAATAAACTTTCCATCATATTCCCCACTAGAAATTTATATATTTAAAAATATTTATAGCGAAATGAAAAATAAAGAGTTCTCAATTCTTAGTGCAAAATTACTTCTCAAAGGGATGGGCACAAATAGTTATTATTGTCTAAGTGTCGGCTCTGAAGGATAATCAAAATTAATTAAACTCACTGTCCTAGCATTTTAATAATATAATTCCTTTCCGAATCAATCATACTATTAAAAAAGTTCAAAACTCCAAATTCTTGTACGAAATAATTTTTAAAAGTATATATTTTTAATGCAACACATGTATTTCCACCACTCCAATGTGCGTGATAAACCTTTAAAACATATTTAAATATTGAATTAAATTTTTAATAGCCATGCAAATTCCCCGATTCCCCTTTAAATTCCATCAAATCACTCGAAATCTCCCCGAATGTCTTTATATACCTGTTAACTCCTCAAATAGTCTCTTAATCATTTATAATTAATTGAGTAATTAAAACTGATTAAGTGATTATTATTAAGTTATTATGATTATTACGATGAAGTGATTAATCACTTCATAATCACTCCATAGGGGCATAATTGTGCTTAGTCCCCATAAGGTTTTTTCATTTTTGGAAGTTATATCTCGGTCCACATGTGTCTCCGCATAAAAGTCGCTATTCGACTCATCAGCTTGACGAGACGAAAAGAATGCTGTGTTTTATTTCAAACCATGCCTCCGGTAAGATTTGAAATAAAAGATATTTAAAAAATATCCTATATTTCTTTGTTGGGAAATTTTTAGCCTGGAAAAACTGTTTGCTTAGTTTTATTATTAAAAACTTACTGTCGCAAATAATCCAAATCCAATTATGCCCAAATTTTTTGTAGTATATTTAATTTCGATTGCATTTCCATCAATCCCTGTTACATTCACATATTCGTCTAATTGTTGCAATAAAAATTCTCCACATTTACACCTTTCTTGATTATCATGAGAAGTTGTCACACCTTAAAATTAATTTAAACATAATCTCATTAATAGGGCTGGGAAAAATATGCACGCAAAATCGCCAAATATGCGGATATATATGACCGAAAACCCCCAAAATATGCACAAAATATGCCAAAATATGCACTAAATATGCAGCAAAAAATGGCGAAAATTTATATTAAAAATCAATTTTTTATCTAGAGAACACTATTTTGGCCTTTAAAATTTCAATTTAAGAATATTTTAGGCCAAATTTCTATAAGATTTTATGAACTTTAAATTTTAGCAAAAAAATTTTTTGCTAAAATTTTTTCTCAAAAAATTTCCCGAATAATTTTTTTCAAAAAATTTTTATTAAAATTTCTTGACTCAAAAGTTCCAAAAAATTTTCAAATTTTGACCAATTCTTATAAAATTTAGCAAAAAATGCCAAAAATGCTCAAATTTTGGTAAAAATATGCAAAATTCCCCAAAATATGCACAGATATGCAACTATGCACGAGAGGGCCGAAATATGAAAAAATATGCATTAAGAACCGGGTCCCAAAGTGCTCGGACCAATCTAAAAATACCATTTTTGAGCTTCTTTTTCCCAGCCCTACTCATTAATGTTGACAATTAGGAGCTAATAGGCATAATTAATAATTTAGGTCAACAAAGAAAATCCTAATAACCAGTCTAATAAAAACAATTTAAGTGAAATCACCTTTTTCTTTTTTTAATCTTCTGCCAGACCCTTTTATTAAAGAAAACTCATAAAACAAAAATAACACTGTTGAGAAGATATGAAATTTAATTGATTTCATTTTTTCTTTTATCTTAAAAATTTAATTTTGGGATATTTGACAATTACGCGAAATTTTTTAAAAGTTTTCATGTGTGGATGTCACCGTAGCTTTTTACCTTATTTATGAAGGATTTTCCGTATTTTTGGTATCTTCTCGCTATTTTCTTCTTATTTTCTAAATTTGCTATATCTTTTTCTATTTCTCTAGTTTATAATATTTTTCAACTTTTTGGAATTTTTGGGAAAAGTAACATAAGATAGTAATAAATAGTAGAAAATAAGAATCAGAACTAGAGCTCGACATTTTCACGTTGCCGGGCCCGGTATCCGGGTTTTTTTCTTCCGCCCCGACCCGGGCCGGGTTTTCCGGGCTAAAACACCGAAAACCCGGAAACCCCGAAAACCCGGTTTTTTACACCCGGGCCCGGGTCAAAATTTCGGTTCAGGTGAAACACTAATCAGTGACCAATCATTGTAAATTTAGACAGACTTCCTAAGGTATTATGGATATGACTAAAAGTGAAACTAATTATAATTCTAGGTTTTGAAACCTAATTAAATGCTTCTAAATGTTTTATAAGAAAGAGAAGGAAGCTGATTATTATTAATAAATTAATTAAAAACTCAAAATGAATAAAAATATAAATTAATTGGCTTTAAATAAACAATTCAACTCATCCATATTTAATGACTAGCTTTGCATATCACTTGAGTGTTATCGTGAGTGTCATGCATGCTATTATCTATTCAGTATAACTATCGTAATTGTGTGAGTGGATATTGCTATTTTTAATTGATTAGATATGTATTCAATACGTTAAAAGGCTATACCGAATTTAGTCATGTATTTTCACAAGCTAATTTTGATCATTAATATTTTGATGAATAGATTTGCAAATCTGTTGATTGTTATCATGTTTGACATTCACGCTTTATTATCTATTCAGTATGGCTATTGTAATTGTGTGAGAGTGTATACAGAGTGTGTAAATTATAGATATTACGTTAAGAGGGCAATATTATTTCAAAATTATTTATGTATTTCACAACTTAATTTTACAAGCATTAATCATTTCTAAAATGCTGCGCAGTCGCAGCTTTCATTATTGAATATATTCTCAATATAGCCAATATGTATGGCTATTGAAAATGTATGTGTGGATATCCAGATTGCTTTATTGATAGAGAATTTGAATTGTTAAGAAGGCAATATTATTAAGAAATTATTAATGTATTTACAATCTGATCATGCAAATTATTTTCATGTGAATTTTATTCGAGTTTTAATAAATAACAGTCAACATTTTATACAAAATAATTATGAAATCAAAATAATTACTTTAATTTAAACGTTATTTCTTAACAGTTTCACTATGATTGGCGTATCGGATTCAAAAAAGTCTGGATATCCGAAATCCCAGAATCTGCCATCTCTACCATATACGGAAAATCATTCATTGAACAACCAGTCAATTACGGTAATGACAGGCTTTTCCCGGGCAATCCGTTTGTTTAATCCCTAAAAATTTCGCAGTTAAAATTTTTCAATCTTCCTCTTAAAATAACATATACCGTATTTTCTCTAAAATAACCCCCGGGGGTTATTTTTTTCGATCGACCTCTAGAGGGGGGTTATTTTAGAAGGGGGGGTTATTTTAGGGGGGGGGGGTATTTTTTTCGATGTCTAAATTTTTTGAAAATTAAAATTTTTTGCAAAATTTTGAACAATATTTTTCTAAAATTTAATAGAATTCATCACAAACTAAAAGTCTCCTAACGAAAATCCCAGCCCAAAAACTTCCATCAAGTACTCCTCTTCATCCTAGACTTCGTTTAGGCTCGAAATACCTAATTAAAAATTTATTTTAGAATATTATCCCACTTGTATATATCTCAGTTAAATACCTAAAGCTTAATTATATTAAGAGGGATTGGATTAGGATGCCTATCTTGGCATTTTGAAGTATTAAAGTCGATGTGACATGACATTAATCCTTCATCGAGAGACCAAGTGGATGGATATTAGTTGAGATGGAAATCGATGGATATCAGTGGATTTTAAGGGCTTAAGAGAAATATGGGAGGATTAGTCAGTTAGTAGTATATACTAGGGAAATATAACATTTATTACAGACCAAAAACTCAGTTTTATTACAAAAATTTTAAAAAGGAGAGGAAAAAGTTAAAATTCTATTTAAAAGCTATAGGTCGGATAACGATAAATAATTTTTTAAAAGAAAACTCCTGGCGAATGAAAAATTCTATTTAAAAGCTACTGGGTCGAATAACGATAAATAATTTTGTAAAAGAAAACTCCTGGCGAATGAAAAATTCTATTTAAAAGCTACTGGGTCGAATAAAGATAAATAATTTCGTAAAAGAAAACTCCTGGCGAATGAAAAATTCTATGAAAAAGCTACTGGGTCGAATAACGATAAATAATTTTTTAAAAATAAGTCGGCAGGTTCTAAATGCTCTTAAAGAAAAAAAGCAATAATCAGGTGCGAAGATATATAAGCTTTAACCTATAGGGTCGAATAACGATAAATAATCATAAAATAAAAACATTATAAAGGAATGGAAAAATAAAAACACTATAAATTGTTTATAAAAATAAAAATTATTAAAATTAAATGTAAGTATAATAAATGGAAAAAATTAAAAAAATGAAAAATTAAAAATGAAAAAATTAAAATTAAAAAAATTAAATTTAAAAAAATAAAAAATTAAATAAAAAATTAAATTAAAAAATGAAAAATTAAATTAAAAAATAAAAATTAAATTAAAAAAAAAAATAAAAAATAAAATTAAAAAATAAAAAATTAAATAAAAAATAAAATTAAAGAATAAAAAATAAAATTAAAAAATAAAATATTAAAAAATATATTTATAAAATTAAAAAAATATATAAATAAATAAAATAAATAAATTATAATAAAATAATAAAAAAGAAATGAAAAAAGATCAGAAAAATATTTGCTTAAATACCACCAGGGCTCGACGAACATTCGAAAAAAAGCTATTAATGGATAAAAAATGGGGGGGGGGCACTAATGGGCACTAATGGATCCATGCACGTGATCTAATGGAGGCAAAAAATTAATTAAGTGGATCGAAAGACAGTGAGGGAAGGGGTAGGGGTCGAGCAAAGTACATTGAGTTCTCCAGTATAAAAGCCGATCAGTTTTCGGTAGTCATCATCAGTTTTAAAACATCGTCACTTCCGCCCAAATCCCCAAATATTCTAAATATTTTATCCTTAATAAAATATTTCTATTAAAAAACTAAGAAACATTTTAAAATTTTAATAAATTTTATAATAACTTAAATAATTTTAATCGTTTTAAGTCTATTTTTTCTATTTTCTTTATTGCAAAAGAAGTGGACGAGAATGGCAGAAAAAAGGACTGCCAAAATGCAAGGCAGGGAATAAAACATTTTATGATAATAACTCATAAATGCATTTTATTTTCTGAAGGTGGTGAAGAACATGAGCAAAACCGTCCCACCAGCGGAAACAGCTGTGACAAAGGTAAGTAAAGGCTCAATTATTGGAAGGAAAAAATATTCAGAAATTGATCTTTACTTAAGGCGACGAAATTGAAGATCTGAGCGCAATTGAGCTCGAAGAAATACGTTCCTTTATACGGGACCAGAAAAAGAAGAAAATCGCCGCCGAAGCCCGGCGTAAACGTTCGCTTACGACAACATCCAGCTCAGGAAAATCAGGAGGTTGTCCTCCTCCTGGTGCAAAGAAAATAAAGCCTCCAAATAAAAAGGTAAAAAATAATCTATTTAAGAGGAAAAATTATTTTTTAGAAAGATGCAGATGAAAAGTGGCTAAACGTAATGTATAATGAAGAAGAGGAAGATGAATCTGATGAGCCAGAAAAGGATGAAATAATTGAATTAGGAAAGGACGAGGATGAATATAAGCAATTACGCCATGAGCGTGAAGAGAAAAAACGTAAGTATTGTTTAGGACTCAAATAAATTTTAGATTTAGGATATTACAACCCTGTTCCTCAACAACTGTTAATTCAATCAGATATGCTAAAAAATCCCAGAAAAGGGATATTTGTCCACCAGTGTAATACCTGTAAGGAACAACAAATGCAGAGAGAAGAATATCTCTTCAAGGGTGGAGCAAACGGTATTTTTGTGCTCACTATCGAACTATGCGGTGATGATCTGGATAAAAATATTTCTCTCGCGGACTTTTATGGGCAAAGCTGGGGTAGTAAATAAAAATATATTCATTTTACAAAAATTTAAGGAGAGAGCGCTGTCGAAAAAAAAGAGGAAAACGAGGCGGGTCACTCACAAACAAAAACATCTTTCGAAAAAGGTAATTAAAAAATAAAATAAAAGTTGTTTTTTTAGTGGCAGGAGTTCTTTGCTATAAACTTGGGAACAGTTGTCAAAGTGATGGGGACAGAAAACTACTGCGCTACAAATACGCATGGATAATACACCAAGTAATAATTTACAAAATAATTTATCAGAAAAGAATTTTCAGTGTGTGAAATGTGAATCTATGCAGAAAAGCCAGGCGCGGGACTTGTTTTTACAAAAGATTGGTATGGCTTATGATAGAGGCACTATGTATACACTCAGTTTCATTGTAAGGAATTCTATTTGTATGAAATTAATGAAAATTTTAGTGTTGCTCGGGATGCCGTGTTATGAACCGAGACTTCCATGGAATGATAACTAAGAATTTTAATAATTTTAAAAAAGATTAAATTGTATGTGTTGATAAAACTAAAAAATAACTAATCGTTAATAATTCTGTTTTGTTCAATTAAATATCTATAAACGAAACCATTAATGATTTGACTTTGTTTTAGAATGGAAGGATCTAACAGTTCAAGCTGGGAAAAGGTAATTAAACTTAAATTTAAATTCAGATTTTTAATTTTAGATGAACTGGTTTGAAAGGGAAGAAATGAAGTTGTTTATTAAAGAAAAATGTAAAAACACAGCAGAATGCGAAAATGCCCTACTTGAAGCAAAGAAGGAATCTAGAAAGATGAAGTGTGCACTTTATATGTCAACAATCAAATGGCATAGGAAAAACTACCCAGGACTCTCCCATGAACAGATAAACATGCTACTTGCAGAAAATCTAGGGATCATGGGCACATCGGTAAAATAGTTACAATTTTTAAATAAAAATAAATTTAGGAAATGGCTAAACTTATTCAAGATCATCTTTTCCGGAAATTAGAAGACCCAGACAATGAGCTTTGGAAAAAAATTGATATGGCTACGGCTGAAGGTCTGGGACTATGCAATAGACAAGAAAGGGAACGTAAGTATTTTATCAATTATTAATAAAACTTTTCTAGGATCACCAATAATTATAATGAGAGAAGACGAACGCGCAACCACATCGACGCAATTTGATGAGGCTGCCACGGTGGTGGTGGAGGATTTTTCAGAAGGTATGCATCATTAAATATTCTAAATACGAATTTATAGATACAACAAATGCAAATGAAAGCGGATGGTGATTTGCTTTTATAAATGTAACTTGTAAAATGTATAAAATAAAAATTCCTTGTCCATTTTTTATATTTTGGTTGTTTACCTTTTGTATCTTTATTGATAACAATTTTTATTAAATTATTAAATAACACAGATGGCCCATAACATCAAAAATTATTTTAATGATGCATACCTTCTGAAAAATCCTCCACCACCACCGTGGCAGCCTCATCAAATTGCGTCGATGTGGTTGCGCGTTCGTCTTCTCTCATTATAATTATTGGTGATCCTAGAAAAGTTTTATTAATAATTGATAAAATACTTACGTTCCCTTTCTTGTCTATTGCATAGTCCCAGACCTTCAGCCGTAGCCATATCAATTTTTTTCCAAAGCTCATTGTCTGGGTCTTCTAATTTCCGGAAAAGATGATCTTGAATAAGTTTAGCCATTTCCTAAATTTATTTTTATTTAAAAATTGTAACTATTTTACCGATGTGCCCATGATCCCTAGATTTTCTGCAAGTAGCATGTTTATCTGTTCATGGGAGAGTCCTGGGTAGTTTTTCCTATGCCATTTGATTGTTGACATATAAAGTGCACACTTCATCTTTCTAGATTCCTTCTTTGCTTCAAGTAGGGCATTTTCGCATTCTGCTGTGTTTTTACATTTTTCTTTAATAAACAACTTCATTTCTTCCCTTTCAAACCAGTTCATCTAAAATTAAAAATCTGAATTTAAATTTAAGTTTAATTACCTTTTCCCAGCTTGAACTGTTAGATCCTTCCATTCTAAAACAAAGTCAAATCATTAATGGTTTCGTTTATAGATATTTAATTGAACAAAACAGAATTATTAACGATTAGTTATTTTTTAGTTTTATCAACACATACAATTTAATCTTTTTTAAAATTATTAAAATTCTTAGTTATCATTCCATGGAAGTCTCGGTTCATAACACGGCATCCCGAGCAACACTAAAATTTTCATTAATTTCATACAAATAGAATTCCTTACAATGAAACTGAGTGTATACATAGTGCCTCTATCATAAGCCATACCAATCTTTTGTAAAAACAAGTCCCGCGCCTGGCTTTTCTGCATAGATTCACATTTCACACACTGAAAATTCTTTTCTGATAAATTATTTTGTAAATTATTACTTGGTGTATTATCCATGCGTATTTGTAGCGCAGTAGTTTTCTGTCCCCATCACTTTGACAACTGTTCCCAAGTTTATAGCAAAGAACTCCTGCCACTAAAAAAAACAACTTTTATTTTATTTTTTAATTACCTTTTTCGAAAGATGTTTTTGTTTGTGAGTGACCCGCCTCGTTTTCCTCTTTTTTTTCGACAGCGCTCTCTCCTTAAATTTTTGTAAAATGAATATATTTTTATTTACTACCCCAGCTTTGCCCATAAAAGTCCGCGAGAGAAATATTTTTATCCAGATCATCACCGCATAGTTCGATAGTGAGCACAAAAATACCGTTTGCTCCACCCTTGAAGAGATATTCTTCTCTCTGCATTTGTTGTTCCTTACAGGTATTACACTGGTGGACAAATATCCCTTTTCTGGGATTTTTTAGCATATCTGATTGAATTAACAGTTGTTGAGGAACAGGGTTGTAATATCCTAAATCTAAAATTTATTTGAGTCCTAAACAATACTTACGTTTTTTCTCTTCACGCTCATGGCGTAATTGCTTATATTCATCCTCGTCCTTTCCTAATTCAATTATTTCATCCTTTTCTGGCTCATCAGATTCATCTTCCTCTTCTTCATTATACATTACGTTTAGCCACTTTTCATCTGCATCTTTCTAAAAAATAATTTTTCCTCTTAAATAGATTATTTTTTACCTTTTTATTTGGAGGCTTTATTTTCTTTGCACCAGGAGGAGGACAACCTCCTGATTTTCCTGAGCTGGATGTTGTCGTAAGCGAACGTTTACGCCGGGCTTCGGCGGCGATTTTCTTCTTTTTCTGGTCCCGTATAAAGGAACGTATTTCTTCGAGCTCAATTGCGCTCAGATCTTCAATTTCGTCGCCTTAAGTAAAGATCAATTTCTGAATATTTTTAATTTAAAAGTAATAACTTATTAGTGTGACGCATCCGCGTTAATAAAAATAAATTTTTCCCTTTTTTATTATTTGTAACTTTTATTATTTGTAACTTTTTTATTATTTGTATTTCTTTGCTAATCATATTACATTTAAATAATATTTTAATTGATTAATTCAGATATCATTGAACTATAATATCTGTAACTATAATAACTTTTTTATATTAAAATTAATATTTATTAATCTTGTTAAGTTTCTATTTTAAATTAATTTTGTTTTTAATTTAAAAAATGTAAAAAATTAATCAGCTGCTGAGCCCCCAGTTGTTATGACCGATCGAATAATAATATAATTTAAAAATAAATAAAAGTATTTGGGTGATATACATCCGCGTTACAAATAATAAAAAAGGGAAAAATTTATTTTTATTAACGCGGATGCGTCACACTAATAAGTTATTACTTTTAAATTAATTGTTTAAATTTTAATTGATTTACTTGTTATAACTTTAGGATTTCTATATTTTAAAAAATATATTTGTATGTATTTTTTCTTATTTATCTTTTCTATGTATTTTTCTGTATTTCTTCTTTTTCTTTATTTTTCTTTTAAGTTGCTCATAATGTTTTTGATTTCGACAATGCATAATTTAATAATTTGTCACAGAATTAGTTGGAGTTGAAACAATTAAATCACTAACAATTAGATCACTCTATTACTTGTTTTATTTGCTTTATTTTTTTCTATTTAACTATTTTTAAGTCCTCACTACTCCGTAGTTCATCATCTTCGACTAATTTTTCTACTTCTAATCAGTATTGATGTATTACTTTGCTTCTTCTTCAACATCTGGTTCTGAAATAACTGAAGAACAATTAGAAATTGCTGAACAATAGAATGTTACACTTCTATCTCCAAAAAATTATTCTATTATCCTATTATTCTTGGATACGGCGTTGAGTTTTGGTTGAAAACACATTTGGTTGAAAATGTGTTCTTTTTAGATTATCAAGCCAGTTAAACTGCCTTTTAAATATATTTAATATTTAACATTTCTAAGTAACTCAGGATTTTAATTACTATAATATGTAAAAAATTGAAATCTATTATCCTATTATTCTTGGATACGGCGTTGAGTTTTGGTTGAAAACACATTTGGTTGAAAATGTGTTCTTTTTAGATTATCAAGCCAGTTAAACTGCCTTTTAAATATATTTAATATTTAACATTTCTAAGTAACTCAGGATTTTAATTACTATAATATGTAAAAAATTGAAATGAAAAATCCATTGTAAAAATCAGATTTTATTCATACATTCAAATCTTATTTCAATTAATAGAAATTAAAATCGTTTACATACAGTTGTAGATTTTTCTTTTGGTTTTATAATCTTTGTCTATAGAAAAAATACCTGACTGCAATTTACCAGAACTTCAATTTCAGCAGAAGATCAATAGCATCAGTAACATTAATAGCATCAGTAGATGGACATTTTATTATTAATAGCATCAGTAAATGGACAATTGAATAAATGAGAAATATATATTTTTAATGTCTCCAACGATTTGAAATTTTGTAATTTAGCCAATTTAAAAATTTTAACCTATTTGTAATTCTTAACCTATTCTAAAACTTTTTGTCACTTTACTAGTCTTCTATTTTTATAAATTACAGGTTTTCGATAATTTCTTTGAGAAACAGCTTTGAATTTAATAAATTATATAATACAAACTGTTAAATATAAAAAATTAATACAAAAAGTTAAATACAAAATTAAATACTACTACTCAAAGATACAAAAATTTTGTTTTAGAATTTTCTAAATCTATATTTTTAACAATTATTTAAATAATTGAATTATATTTCACGATGTCTTAATGCAGTGCGGAACCTAGGAATATTTTGCTTAAATAAATTTAAGTAATTTCTATTATAGAAGTTAAACAATTTATAAAATTATAAGACTGAAAATTATTGATGTTTATTGGTGGTTTATATAGTTTTATTGGAGGTTTATCAGAAAACATGAAAATAGATGCATTGTCGAGAAGTAATAGTTATTTAGAAAATGGAGAAATTTATTTGATTTCATATAACAACAAATCATAGATATTCTTTTAAGTAACTCGAGAAATTACTTTAATTAATCCTCTTTGTAGAACAATTTTAATTTCAAAGAATAAAATTTTTTTCAAAGAATTAATAAAAATATAAAAATATATATAGAAATTTTATAAACAGATTCAAAGCAAAAAACAGAACTTTCCAAATAACTTTCAAATTCGCGTGAAGCAAATTGCGGACCGTGTCACTAACCAAACATCTTGGATGACCAAACATTGAAAATATAATTTTTAATTTTTCTATAATAGAACTTGAGGTTGTACTATGCATTTCAAATCAAATGCGTAACGTGAATATGCATCAACCATTAAAAAATAATTTTTTCAATGAATTATAATTATGTCATTATACTAATTATCGTCAACATTTTTAAAGTTGTGCTACATTTTCTATGAAATTTTTATTTTTGAAAATGAAACTATTTTTATATTTTATTATTATTTATTTTATCTTCAAAGCTTCTTTTAGTAAAATTGTTCATAATGTTGATTTATAATTGTTCATATCAAAAACACTTTATATCAGATTTGCGCGGAATGAAAAAGTTGAAAAAATTATTAATAATTTGGCATCAGCAAATCCCGATGTTCAAATTGGGAAAATTTTCCCAAATTTAGCGAAATTGGGAAATAAAGAAAATATGACACAACAAAAAGAACAAAATTTACGAAAAAAGTTGCAGAAGATAGCTAAGTCTGCAAAGCGAAAGGTTCTCAAATTATTAAAAAACTGAAAATGTTTTTTTACAAAAAATTTTGGAGAAAGAATATGGGGAGGACGTAACATTAAAAATCGTGAAATATAAAATAGATAAAGATTTCTATTTAAATATTTAATAAAATAATTATAGCGAAATATAAACAGATGTAAATCCATAAAATAGATTTAAAATTGGAATAAAATTCTTAAATTGATTTTGAAAAAAATCTAAAATATTTTTAAACTGTATTCATATTTTGTTTTTAGAGAATAATTTAAAATCACTGGGTACTATATACAAGTAAATCTCGTATAAAATTGCTGTATTGCTCGTTTTTTACATACTTTTCTATAAATTGCAATTAAATTAAATATTATCAAAAAGCGAAAAATGTTTTCTAGTGTTATTATAAATAACAGTTTAAATGTGTAAGAAAATTATTCTAATGATTTAATAGAGAATGGAATAAATTTTAATTTATAAAATCTAGTTTATAATCGAAAATACTCATCAGTACATAATCAGCTGCAACGTATTTGACTACATTTGTTATTTGACCATTACATTGTTATTACCATTACATTGTCCATTACATTTTGACCATTACATTGTTGAGTCTAGCTTTAAAATATATCGGTTGGTATAGCGGTTGGTATATAGGTTGGTATATATAATATAGCGGTTGGTATATATATAAATATAGCGGTTGGTATATATATAAATATAGCGGTTGGTATATATATATTTCTTTATACCTCTACAATTGGTATAAAGAAATATTAAGTATCACCTGCGCCGGATCTCGAATTCCCGCTGGAAAGTGGAAACCTATTAGTGGATGTTAAAAAGAATACCAAAATACAGCAAACACTACTTTTAACTCGCTTTTTAAATGCATGTAAATTTAGACAAATGTTAATTAGCAACAAAAAGGAAACAGAGGTATATTTTCAAAACAAATGTAAGAAGGAACTGAGTTAATGTCAATAAATGTTTCATTTCTATATTCATTAATTTAATTTTATAAATACAGTAATATTACATATACATCTCTGAATCAATAATTGTTGGGTATGTGCTTAGTATAAAAGGCTGAGGCTTTAGCCAGTCTGGGAGTTAGTCGGTTAGTCAGTTACAGAGTCAGTCCAGAGTTAGTCAGTCAGTCTTAGTCCTTGCGCTCCAGCAGATTGACTCTATAGGTCGGCGAATTTTTGACGCGCTCAATGATGGTTCCTTCCAACCAAAATGTTTTATTGAGCCGGTAATTGAGTAGGAAGATGGGTTCCCCTGGCTTGAAGATAGCTTCTTTTGAGCTGTTTTTAGCGTTGAATTGTTGTGCCATTCGCTGTTTGTGAGCTTTTTGGAACTTCAAGAACTTTTCTTTGTCGACCTTTATACAAAAAAAATTTGTCCTGTCGACCGCGGCAATTTTTTGTATACTCCGCTAGTATACACAAAGAAAATAAACCGGAAGGTCAAATAAATATTTATTGAGATAAATAAAATATAAATAAATCAATAAATAGTCTTATGTGGAGAACAAGTAAAATTGCTTAAATAAAATGATTGGGAAATGGAACAATTTTAACGGCAGGGTTAAAACTTATATAGAGCGAATGGGGGCGGAGAAAAGACAACAAAATAAGGGATGGAATGCCAAGGATAAAATGTCATTTAATTTAAATTTCTCTTTCCATCTCTAACAGAATCAAACAGAATAAATTAGAGGATACCGTATAACAAAAGAAGAAATACAAGCTAAAGAAATTTAAAAAACAAATTAAAATATTATATAAATTTTATTTAATAAATAAATTTTACAAGTTTTTCGCCTTTAAAATAATAGGATGAAGATAGAGAGGAATTTTGACTTTTGGATTTGATTGACGTAAATCAAATAAATTAATTTATGAAAGAAATTTAAAAATTTAGATAGAAAAATGTACAGAGAAGTAAAGAGGCATTCCCTTGGTAAGTAGGGGGAGGGGAAAATAATAGTTGTAAGTTAATATGTGGAAATTAGTTAATAGTTGAATCATTGTTGAAAGTTGGTTAATAGTTGAAAGATTTTGTAATGAATAGAAGTTTTTGTAATGGAGGGGGTCGCCGAAGGGCGACCCTCTCCGCTAGTACTAATCAAATTCTAGTTGCAGATCCGTAGCCGTAGTACAATATTGCTATTTAGACCAGAACTTCTCAATTAGCGCTGCAGGCGAAAATTTTGATAATGGTTAAGCAACCGGCTAAAGTATATCCAAAATTTTAAACATTAAAATAAATTTTTGGAAAATTATTTTATTTTTTTTGAAGAAAGCGATAAATCTATTAAAGAAAATTTTTAGGAAAAGTGCAAATTAATGCTTGGATATTGTTATTTTTATATGTTAAAGACCCCCTCATCGTCTTTCCTCTCATCATGCCAATAGATGGCAAAGTGTAATGAAGCAGGGATTTTTAATTCTTAAATAAGAATCTTCGTTATTTTTCTATTAGAAATTATATTAATTGTGAATTTCTGTCCCATTTTTTGATTATGTCTAAGGACACAAGACTTAATAAATAATTTTTATAGATTTTAAATCCTCCCAAGACTATCACAAATTTATACAACTGGAGAGATAACTAATGTTAAATAATCAACTAATCTTACTTCCGAGGGAGTGCATGTATGAGCACTTAAATTTTAACCAAAATATTTTAAATTTTTTTGTAGAAACAATATTATGAATATTTAAATGCCATTCTTTAATGCTATTCTTCTTTTTAATCTATTTATAAATCAGGTTATTAATCAACTAAGCCTCTAATAAAACTTATTATTAAATTAAACATTATTTATATTAATTTATTCAAAATGAATAAAGTCATTTTTATTTGAAAAATTAAAATAAATTATTTAGAATATAAAAAGTAAAATTTTACAAAGATTAATTATTTTGTAGATAATTACTCTGTCTAGAAAATCGAAATCACAACCATTATTATAAGTACCAAACATCATAAAATATAAAAAAACTAAAATTATATACGAAAGAAAAGAAATAATGATTAAAGTTGAAAATTTTCTTAAACGATTAAGGCATTGAAAGATTATTAGAAAAAGTTGATTATCTTCAAGATGAAATAATTATCCTTTTGAAGAGATGTAAAATATTAGTATGATATAAAATATTAAAATTTACTATTGTTTACAAATAATATATTAGAGTTGAAGGAATAAAAGACTTTAAAAATTGCTCGACAGAAATCTCTTTTTTTGTTGTTTAAAAAAATTTTTTTTAATTAGTTTTATAAATAATTTGTTTTCGTAAATCAGATACTCCTTCAGAATGGATTATTAAATTATTTTTAATTCAGACTGAATTAAAAGATTAAATTATATTTTTATTTAAGTTTTTATCAAAGTTCAAATATTAGTTATGAATCAGCATTATGATTACTATATTGAGAAATAATCATAATTGTAAATTAGATAATTGTAAATTAATCAGCAATTTCCTGGATTGACACGCCCCCATAATATTAATCTAACCACAAAAATAATACTCAGATTCGTTAGAAAATGAAAATATATCGGATTTATAAATTTATCAGAAGTCTAAAGCACGACAAGCTTTTTGAATAATAGAAGAATTTAATACCATATGAAATCTCCTCTTTAGAATCATCTAAAATCATGATTAAAATTCACCTATATTTAAATTTCACCTACAAGATTAACATACATATGAGAAGGTTGGATTAGAAAATTCTCTTTTAATAATAAATAGACATTTTTGTAATACAATTTTATCTTATTTTTTTTAAATGAATCAACTTTTATTTTTTCATTTTAGAAAGTCTCGTGAGTAATGGAAAAATGTTTTATAATATTAAACATTTTTGTCTGAATGAGTAAAATAAATTATTATTTTCTACAAAACTGAACAATATGGAGTAGAGATGAAAATATAAAAAGCAAATACATTTAATCCTGCTGATAAGCAGAGGAGTAACGAAATGGAATTTTGGAAATCTTGTAAGGCTTAAATATGGAATCCTAAATCCGCGTCACCGGATACGGAAAATGAGGTTTATGAGGTATTACTTTTATGTAATATTAAATTAGAAATATTGAATTAAAAATGAAAATTTTCTGTATTGTACAATTATATCGTAAAATCAAGGGTGGATCACATGTATAAATGAAAAACCCTTTTGTTACTACTATTATCGAAGACAAGTCTTGAAAAAAACTGTCATTTCATTTAAAAATATTTTTAATAAATTACTTACATATACACAAGAGAGGTCCCACACCAAGAAACATATGGGATCGCTATTAGTGAATTACAATATTATTGTAAGCACAAGATATTAAGTTAATATTAAAATAGTTAACGATGGTCTAAATAAAAGGAAAAAAAGAAACAGAAGGATTCCATTACCAAAAATATCTAAAAGAGCTTTAAATTTAAATGATAAAGTTATTTTATAAAATCTCAGTTGTTAAAAATATAAATACCAAAATTAAATATATTAACAAGCTTAAAAATTTACAACATAATTTATATGTTATTAATATAAACAATAATTAGATTACATATTAAGCTATGAGTTAAAGTTTAACACATCCTACCCATAGTAATCATATGACTATATAAGAAGCAAGTAGAGTAAATAAGAAGCTTGAACATTCTAAAAACAACCTGTATAGCAGTAATGCCTTCCAAAGTAGGTAATAAGAGGTTTTCAATCTTGTCACCACGTCGAACCTAACAAACTTAACCACACTTGTAGCCTCCCTCTCCTTCATAAACAATCCTCAAAGAATAAATGTAATCTCAGTAATTTTTGTTATGGCGAATTATATATTATTAAATAAATCAAAGTTTTTATTAAACAAAAAATTAATTAAATTCATGTCGAATTTTAAAATTTTTGAATTTTAAAATTTTAATTGAAAATAATTTAATAAAAAATGTAGTTTAATACTGCAGATAAAGAATATGAATTAAATTTTTGAATAATAAATATACGAATTAAAAAAGATATAACGTAAAATAGAAACATAAAGAATTGTAGCAAAAGGATGTACAAATTCAAACGTAGAAATAAACTTTTAACTAAGAAAATGTTGTGTAAAAGATAAATGGTGTGTTAAATACGGAATAACGAAAACTATAATAAAATTTTAATGAATTACAAAATTCAAATGAAAAACAAATCAAAAAAAATTGAAAATAAACAACAGAAATACATTTAAATAAATTTTCAAAATATTTTAATGTGCTACGTCATATGAAAAAATAATATTTTATTAACTCATAATAAAACGTGAAAGGCAAATTATAAAAAATGAAGAGCATAAAACTACAGATTTAAATGAAAAAGAATTATAGAAAAATAATTTATAACAATTAGAATTAAATTTTTTAATTTATATTGTAAATCAATTTTTAAAAAATGCACTTAAAAATTAAATGAATGAGATAGTACAATATATATTAAGAAGTTAATATTAAAGACTAAAATCTAACACCTAGTTTCAATATAATTTTTGCGCCAAAAATCCCATAATGAAAAAGGAGGGGTAGTTGATTGCCGATGGAGGTTTATTGATTTATTTTGGTAACATCTAGATTTGTTATATTTATTTATATTTATACCAAAAATATTTAAAATACATTAATGTAGTGTAAAATTAGGGATTATGTACATTTTGACTTGATATTGATAATTTACTAAAATCAAGAAACAACACGAGTTAAAGGTGTTGCCTTTTAGAACTAATAACTACTACATAGAAAAAGAACGTATTAAATATACGTATTTATATGTAAAAATAGAAAAATATAAAAAAAGAGTGGTTTTGATCAAGACTGAAGCTTTCAAGAAGGAAGCAGAAAATAAGAAATAGTAAAATAAAATCTAGATTTAAAATCTAGATATTCTTTTAATTTTACCAAGATTTGATGCAGATAGTTTTAATAATGATATAAAAAATTATTGATTGAACCAAATAAATATGTTATCATCATATTCTATTTTAATTTTATCAATTTTTCAGATAATATTTAAATATTAGAAAACAAACCCAAAAAGTATGTTATGTGTCTTGCGTTTTCAGTTCTTTTTTTTAATTGTTTTCCATCCTCTTTCCTTCACGAGATTTTTGACATATAATTCGCGCATCTAAAGAAAACATATCTGGTCGTAATTTTAATAAAATACTTGATAATAAATAGTAATAAACTGAACAATAAATAATAAAATACTATGTCAAAAAATTTTATTCTTAGTAAAATTTTATTTAATAAAAAATTTATTATATACGAATAAACTTTTTCTTTATACTCGAAAAGATAAATCTCAGATAAGTGTTAATTATTTAAATAATAAAATTAAAGTTATAGATTTACATAAAAGAACATCTATATTCTTTTAATGTATTAAAATAATATTTTTTATCAATGCAATTTTATAATATTTTTTGTCATATTTTGCTTAAAATAATATATAAGCAGTATTAAAATCTCTCGGTAATTTCAATAAAACTTGGTTTTTTCTGGATTTAGTATTTTTCTATTTCTTTTCTTGCCCATATATCTCTTTATTGTTGCCATGTGCGCGGATGGGCCAAATGTGAAGATTGAGAAACATTTTGTTAGTGCATTCCGTTGCCATCCAAAAAGAGCAAGTAGTCTCTAAACCTGTGTGTTTTATTTCTTATTTGAAATAATTTTATGTAATAAATTAAAGTACTTGATAAAGTATTTGTTTATTGAGAACTAGCTGTTCTATTTTTAAAGAATATCACATTATTTCATACTTATAAAAATTATTTAAAAATTTTAATAAAAAGTATGAAAAACCCTAGTGAAAAGTGTGATAATAGTCTGTTTTACTATTTAAAATATGTATTATTTATTTTAAGGAAATATTAAATTACTTCAATTTATAAATGATTTTGGCGATAATGATGATGAGACTTCAAGAAATTTGATTTAAAAAATTTTTAACTACTAGATGGAATAGAATCTGGTTATTTTATAAAAATAATCGAATAATATACTACTTCTATGTTTACACAACATTTTTTTAATTCAGAAAAAAGTGAAGAAGAAATATCAAATCTTTTTAATAAATTTCCTCCACAACAATCAGTTAAAAGGAAAAATATAATTACAAAAACAACAACAAACTGCACCTACTCTGTATTGGTTTCTCAGAAATAGATTTTCAAAGTTTAAATTTTTCCTATTTTTAATCCAATAATATTTTCTTTTTTTAAAATCTTTATTTTTTGGAGGAAATGAGAATGAAACAAAATGTATATTATTTTTAACTTTTTATACTTCCATTGAATTAATTGTTTTTCCTTCTCTATTTTCTGCCAATTGTTCAATTAAATTAAAATGTTGATGATAAACATGGGAATAGACACGAAAAAGTCTTTTCATTATTGTTTGAGCAATGTGCCTGAAATTGGGTGGAAATGGTTTTCCCTCTTTATTCCCATCAGCTGCCACTTTTGCGTGGGCTCTCAATTAAATCCTTATTTTACTAAAATTCTTTTTATTAAATTTATTACCCTAATTTCCCCTAATTTTTATAAATTTTATTATTTTGCACTTTTATTATTTTTATTTTCTTCTTCTTCTTCTCTTTATTTTTTTTGTATTTTTTGTGTTTTTTGTATTTTTTTTGTATCTTTTAATTAATCTTTCATCTATATTCCCCTATTTTCGGGCCGACGATCGTCGGCCCGTTACAGCCTCCCCCCGCGAGGTCGAAGCCCTTGTTAATACGGGGGATACTGTAAAAGACCTGTCGGTTTCCACCGACGCTGCTCGGCTTGCCCCCACCGAGCGCGAACGATTCGTACCAATCGAAGAAGATCTGCCCCTCTCTTCTACATTCGGGGGGATAAAAATTTTTACCGATTGATCCTTTTTCCGGAACAAAGCACCATTAACCGGTTGGGGTCCTCGTCTTGGCGGAGTTATAGAAGGGCTCTTCGTTGAGGGTGGTACACTTGAGGCTCGAGATGGCGTCGCAGATGCTCTAGACGCCACACTGGAGGTTCGTTCTCTCGGAGCTTGACGCTCTATTTCTCGGATCCTTTCCAAGAGAACATCCATTTCATTCTTTGGGTTTCTTGCGCTTGGGGTTCCTCGTCCCATCATCGCTCTGAATGATCCCCAAATAGGCAGAAGAAACTGTACAAGGGCTAACGGAAGGACTACATCTCTCAAGAAAAGAAAAGTTGCATAAGCACATGAGGCAATAATCCACCAGTCAAGTAACATCTTTAATCTCTCTAAAAGCCATTGCTTAGCTAACCCCGGAAGACCGCCAGGAATCGCTCCTAGGGTCAAAGCCCGGGAGTGCTCCTCTGTCTTCTCATTTTCCTTCCATTGCTCAAATTGAGTGAGCTCGTTTATATGACGGAAGGGTACCTCAGTAGAATCATTTTTGGCTATCCACTCGCGGAAAATAAGTGGTCCCATGTCCAAGTCCAATATCGAAGTATTGTCTTTGAACACATGGATATTTTCTCTCTTCACAGGTTCCGTGATTCCAGTTCGAGTATCAATGATGATCCATCGATCAGGCTCTAGTTCAAAATATGTTTTCCGAAATCTTCCGCAATCAGCAATAGGGGACGTCGCACTAAGAATTCTTAACTCAGGATCAAGAAAAACTTCAAAGATTTTCCTCTGGATTTCCAATTGAACGGGGATGTACTTGTAACACTTAGTTGAAGGGCGAAATCTCATCTCTTGAACTCCTATTTCGCTACAGGCATAGATTTCCATGGTATCCTCATTAATCCATCGAGCGACCAAATTCGATTTATTGAAGGCTTTTCTAGCTTGTATGGTGGGACTGAAGTGCCTAAAGGTCTCCTCCTGGCATCTCTCCTTCAGCACGGCATCCTGTAGCTTCCTGAGGGCAAGTTCAGCTGCAGTGAGACCTGCGGCAACTTGCTCCTCATCTACTTCTCGGGCGGTCCTGATCGAAATCATCTGCGCATATTCTTTCTCATCAATTCCGAAACCTTGCTCAGAGACTCTAATCGGCCGTCCGTTACATGCCATCTCCTTTGAGGGTTGCGCAGAGAAAGACAAAGCTTGCTCCTTGCTCTTCGAAATCCAAATAAGCTTCCCCTTTGTTCGACTAAACTCCCCCTCCATCTTTTGAAAATAATCGTGGTTACACGTCTGACAATTATGCTGCGGGCAAATATTATTCCAAATTAAACTCGAGTTATCCGGGAGACGACAAAATTCAGTAAGGTAATGACATCCTTCAACCGAATGTATGGGGGATATCAAACGCAAAGTCTGTGCGGAATAGAACAAGTTTGTTGGTTGCAAGTAGCAATTAACAATTTTTTCCACCTTTTCTCCGGAAAAAAGACTAGCAAATCTACCCGGAAAATCAATCTTCAATATTTCTTCAGTAGTGTACCCCTCTTCCTTCTTTACCAAAGGTTTCGAATTGAAAGGGCAAATTTTATTGGCTTCCATCTTTTTACAGTCCTCTTTAGATACAGGAATAATTTCCTTTTCTAACCGATAAAATTTATCTCCTAACAAATTAGTATAGAACCTCTCAGTCGTAATCTTTGCCGAGCAATGGTTAGCCTCTAAGGGCTTGGGTTTAGTGGTATGAGTGAACAAAGTCACTAACTTATTCTTCCATTTTCTAATACTCAAATCTTGACAGAAAGGTGAGTTCTGTCTATTTGGAAAGGTCCATAAAGTATTGGGTCTGTTACCACACCATAGAACGGGCTTTCGACCTTCATTGATATTCCCAGTCCTTATTAAGTCATCCAATCTTTCAAAACTTTCTTCAGTATTACTTAAACGCAAACCTCCGATGGGCCTGGCCATAGCACCTCTCTTTTCAGCGGTAGCCGGATGAAACGGTTCACAATCAGTGCATTCCCAGCTTGCCAAAATTGTTGTTGCGAAAAAGAGTAGACAAACCAAAAGTAATACAATACTGCTTGACGAACTCATACTCAGACGTCGAGAAGTATTTGGCTGTTGTCGATGGCGTGACTCCTGGTGCGACGCCCACTGCTTCTGATGCTCGCGGCGAACTATCAATTCCTTTATCTTCAATAATTTTTCTTCTTTCTTCTTTTTCGCTTTCACATACCCCACTAAAGGCATGTCTTCTTCACTCTCTTCTTCTTCATCATGTTCAATTTCAGGTAGACAATCGGTCAAAGCCATTCTCTCCTGAACTTCTTTTAATTTATCTAACTTTCCGTCGTAGCTATAGAAACCGATGTCAAATGATTCAACGAGATTCCTACACTGTTGTATTGCCTCTTTTCTCTCTGACGGCAATTCCGGCTCATTTAATACCAAAGTAACTCGAATAGAGACTTCCTTCTTTTTCCAATAAAGTAGACTATCCTCTATAGACTTTAATTTTTCCTCATTAGGCCAAATTATAATTATTAATTGCTCCACTAGAGGGCCAAAGAAAATCATTTGGTGAATAGGCTTTTCCTCTTTTAGTACGAATAGTCTCGTTGTATCAGGATTTGTACCCCAAGCGTCTAAAGAAGGTAATGAAGAGTCTGCTACCAAAATTATGGGAGCATTGATTAAATAAGTTGACACTTCTGATTTGCCATATTTAAATCGTTGACGCGTTAATATATTATCCAAAGCTCCTTTCAGCGAATTGAGCCAATTATTTAATTCCCCGTCCGGCGTTTGAGGTGGCAATTGTAGTCGTAAAGGCCCAAAAGGTTGACGGAAGATGAGGCTACGAAAGACCTTGCAAGTATTTTGGCGCACACGAAGCACTTCTTTTAAAGTTTCATTGGGGAAGGCTCGAAGCGGCGCTTCTTTGATATATTGCCAAAGGGTCAGTGCTGTAATCATTGGCGTATTTCCCTCGCGCAGGAGTTGTCCCTGTACTGCCTCCTTGATCTCCCGCCTTGGAAAGCGTTGTCGAGAAAACCAATCTGCAGCTAAACAATGCATGAGTGTGAGCAGAATATCTGGGACATATTGTCTAAAAGCCGGGTCCCGTCGATAAGCGTTGCGGTTGAAAACTGTCGGGGCCTTACATTCACTATGCATATCTCCAATGCAAGGGCTAAAAAGACCATAATCCACCTCTCGATTGTCCATAATTGCGATCGGCGCCTGAATACTCCAATGTTGATCTATTTCTTCTTCAATTCTCCAAAGATTTACAAAACGTTTTATATTTCTTTCCTTTTC
The DNA here is from genome assembly GCA_036172955.1 of Meloidogyne arenaria. Classification (NCBI taxonomy): domain Eukaryota; kingdom Metazoa; phylum Nematoda; class Chromadorea; order Rhabditida; family Meloidogynidae; genus Meloidogyne; species Meloidogyne arenaria. Next base: position 72,846 of record JARQAB010000081.1, read on the forward strand.
TTCAATCGTGGTCGTCTTCTTAATTACCTTTTGGAGTGGGTGCTCTCTCAACTTTCTCTTCCTTTTCACAATTTTCTTCTTTCGGGGAGGTTTTTCAGGTATTTTCTTTGGAATACGATAGTTTGCAGGAAGCCTCGGATTTGTAATTTTCGGTACTTGCTGCTGTGGCGAAGCATTTCCAGGATTTCGGGCATTCTTGGCTTCATTAATAAGGTTACTCAGCGCCAATAATCTGGTTTCAAGACGAGTATATGGTTGCGGTGGACGACTAGACTCCACAGTGGCTTCTGCCTGTTCAATAATGACATTGACTCCTTCCACTATTTCATCCTCATTCTCAGACGAAGAATCTAAAACTTCTAGATTATAAAGTTGGCCAATGGCTCTTTTGAATATTTTATTATTTATTTTTATTTTAGCCGTCCTTATCAATTGGTCCCTTCCTTTTTGTAGTTCGATTATTTTACCAAGTTTCCATAAACTTCTAGGAAGGGCCTCTTCTACCAAGACTATGTCTCCAACCACCGGCTCCATTCGATTCTTTACCTTTGTTCCCCCTAAGGTTCTTTCCCTCAAAGAGAGCAAATAATCGCTACGCCAAACCTCCCAAAATTTATTTAACCTCTTATTAGTTTTCCTTATTTGTTGAGTTATTTGAGTTCTACCCGCTACCTCCTCTTCATAGTCTGATTCTTCTTCTAAGTCTGGAAAATTTACTTCAATCTGAGGGTACGGGATGAGAAAGTCTATTGGCCTAATCGACTGTAATGGCTCACGATCCGACTGAAAAGTCAAAGGACGTGAATTGACTACTGACTCTAATTCACAAAAAAGAGTAGTCAATTCAGTTCTAGTCAAAAGACTCTTACCCACACACCTTTTCAGCGCCTTTTTAGTGATACCTATAAGACGCTCCCAGGCTCCTCCCTCCTGGGGGTTACGTGGAGTATTGAATCGCCATTGAGTACCTTGATACTTCGCAAACTCTTGAACTTCCTGGGAAAACCATGTCTTATCATTTAATTTTTTAACTATTTTGGCACCCATTTGAAAATTAGTGGCATTGTCGGAGAGAATTATTTTTGGAATTCCGCGGCGAGAAATAAATCGTCGATATGCCTGGAGGAAAGAGACGGCTGACAAATCCTCCACAAACTCGATATGAATCGCACGAATAACCAAACAAGTAAATAAGGCTCCATAAGCTTTATCAATTCTTCCCTCTTCTTTAATTGACAGAGGCCCAAAGAAGTCTATCCCACTATTTGCAAATGGTCGAGCTTCTCTTACTCTTTCCTTCGGGAGCGTATCAAATATCTTTGCGCGATAAGGTTGACATTTAAATTTCCGACAAATGAGGCATCCTTGACGCGAGAAAATTATTCTTTCTACAGTTTTTCGACCTCGAGTCAACCAAAATCGCTGCCTCAATTCTCCTAACAAAGTCTGGGTTCCGCAATGCTTTCTTTCAATATGATATTTCAAAACTATTAATCTGGTAATCCAAGCATCATTCGGCAGCCAGATTGGTTTAATAGCTTCCTCTGACAATTCGGACTCGTCTATTCTACCTTGACATCTCCAAAGGCCCTTAGCTAAATACAAATTTAAATCAACTTTAACATTTTCAGAAGGTGGATGATCTTCTTGCGCACACTGAAGTAAATACCATTCAGCGCTCTGTAACTCTTTCAAAGAGGGTAGGTTTTTATCAAATACCGTCCCTGGAATAGCTTTCGGAATTAAAAAATTCTTCAAGTCGCAAAAATATTTTTTAGGCCCTTTCAAATCAAAGTTTGAGAGTATCTTTTGTAAGAACCTAAAGGCATACACAGTGGCCCCTAACAATTTTTGATACTTAGAAAATCGAGTTACGTCCATTATACACTTCTCTTCTAAAACCTCCTCTAAAATCACTTCCATTTTCTCTTCTTCAGCTTTACGCCATTCCTCTTTCTCTGGTGAGTACTCTGCTTGAGACGGTGGCCATTTAGATTTTACCTCCTCTAACCACCCCGGGCCCGACCACCAGAACTTATTATTAATTAATACCTCCGGGGCAACTCCTCTGGAGCACAGATCCGCGGGGTTGTCCTTCGATATAACGTGCGAGACTTTGAATTGACCTCGAATTTTCACAATGCGATTGGCGATGAACCGGTCGTATTTTTCAAAATTATTTAATCTCTCCACATTACACAAACTATCGGTCCAAATAGTCGCCACCTCCTTATTTAATTTTAACTCCTCCAACAAAAACTTAAGAGACTTAACTCCGACCATAATAGCCTGGAGCTCAAGACGTGGGATAGTCGCCTCGTTCTGGGACATATTCAATGGCTTGATCAAACTTTTGGCGAAAATTAAATTTGCTTTTATCCCATCCTCGACTTCCGTTCTCAAATAAATTGCGGCACCAAAGCCTTGACCACTAGCATCGACAAAACAATGGAGTTCCCGCTCTGAGGCTGAACCTATAGGAATTCTCCGAGGAAAGGAAATCTCAAAGGATTTTGTCCCAAAATTATTCCAGGTCAGTAAAACTCTTTGCCATTCCTCGACCAACTCCCGAGAGACTGACACATCCCATTTATAATTGGCTTCAAATATTTTCTGTAAAACCTTTTTAGCGGGAATCAAACAAGGTGAGATTAGGCCTAACGGATCGTAAATTTTGGCAATGGTTGAAAGGACTTGTCTCTTTGTCACCGGTCCTTCAAACTTTGGAAAAGGGATTGTCAACTTTTCCTCATTTAAGCACCAATACAAACCCAGAATCTTCGTTTTTTCCAAATTTGGGGCAAGCTTCCCTTCGGGAACTTCTCCAAATTCTTCTTTAGAAACGCCAAAAAATTCTCGAATACTCATTCCCGCGGCCTCCAATATTTCTGATGCCTCGCGGCAAACCTCTTCGACCCGGTCCTCCTTCCTCATTTCAATCATAATATTATCTACATAGAGATTTTCTTCTATTGATCTGGCCACAGGAGACTCAAACAGTCCCAAGTGCTCCTGTAGAGTTGCATTAAGGAGGAAAGGTGAAACTGTAAGACCAAAGCTCACTCTTGTAAAGCGAAAAACAATACAATGCGTAAATTGAATTTCGTCCAAGTTGGCCTCCTTTGGCTTCTCCAACCAGAGAAATCTAGTACAATCTCTGTCTGTCTCGCGTACACCTAATTGTAAAAATGCTTTCTCTATATCTGCGAGGAGGACACGATCCATGAATCTGAACCGCAAAAGAATTCCCACTAATTGTTTCAAAAGGAGTGGTCCCGTGTGAAGACAGTTATTCAAAGATGGAGCGTTAGGTTGACTCGGTGGGCGGGCACTCGCGTCCATTACAATTCTGACCTTTGTAAAAGTTTTGTCCATTCTTACTACTGCCCTATGCGGGAGGTAGTGGACAGGACCATCTGCCTCAGAGGGATTTTCTACCTTCTCAATCATTCCCTTATCAAATTGCTCCTTCAATATTTTTTCGTATTCATCTACAAGATTTAATTTTCTCAATTTCCTCAAAGTGGAAGCGAGCCTCATCTTAGCGTGCCGATAATTAGTGGGCAAAAACTGAATATTTTTATTGAACGGGAGCGCGACTTGATACCTTCCGTCTACGAAAACTAAGTTTTTCCGAAAATTTTCCATAACTTCTTTATCTGTGGTTGGCGCCGAAACATCCTCAAGCCCCACGCCGTGCAATCCAAAAAAATGAGATAATTGCTCCGATCGCTCTACGTCTGTCTTGAAGTCCTCTTCTCCATCTTCCTCAAGTATAGTATAGACTTGGGCCACATTTGCAAAATAAACCCCCTTTTTTGGAGTAGAACCGTTTTCCTGCAGTCCCGCTCCACTCAAAATATTACCAATTCTAGAGGTACTGATAGTAAATCCACTTGGTAATTTTTCCAATGGTTGGACGTTAAGTTCGTGCCAAATATCCATTCCGAGAAGGATATCTGGTGGACGCCAGTCCGCCTTACACAGCCTCCAGTCATGTAAAGCTTGAGGTTCCATTTTAGCCAAGTCATAGCATGGCAAAGGATTTACAATGAAATCCATTTTATTCAAGACCATGGAAAGTCTTTCTTCATTTTTACTTAGCAAATCAATTTTTACCAACTCACTTTCATATTTTTTAGGCTTGTCACTTCCAAAACTCGAAAGATAATAATCCTCTTTTCCCATTGGGGTCAATTCAAGTTTTTGGGCGATACTTTTTGAGACAAAGCTCCTATGACTGCCCGGGTCGAGAAACACGAGAGCCGGGATTTTATTTTCTTGTTTTCTGGGGTTTGAGACCATTACTTCAACGGTCATAAGCAGGGCTTTCCCTTCTCCCTCTAGCGCAACATTTGTTTGCCCATTTTGAGCATGTTTTATTCCGGGGGTCCTTATTCCTTGTCCCCTTTGATTTGGCGCCTCTATTGAGAGCATACGCCTTGAAGCTTCCTCCTGCGATTGATTGGGCCACACGGCCGATATATTATCACCCCTAAACTGAGTCTGCGTTTGTGGCCATTGGGCCTGGCGATTATTAAAATTCCCACCCCGCTGTGAGGGTTGGGTCTGGCGATTATTAAAATTCACACCCCTCTGAGGGGGTTGTGTTCCTAAGGGTTGCGCATTTCCTCCTGTAAAAAATTTCCTAGAAACCTCTACATTTTGCCTTGGGCTATTGCGATTAGAATTTTTCAAAAAACAAAATGCTCCGGGGTGAGCGCGTTTACAGTAAAAACAAGTGGAAGGCCTCCAACAATTTTTGGGACTATGATTTCTTCCAAGACATCGAGTACAAAGACCCTTAGCCTCTGCTATTTTTATTCGACTGCGGGGATCCGTGACGACTCGACATTCGTCACTCCAATGCGATTGATTACAAAAAATACAGGCGGGGGGACTTCTGGGAATAAAAGCCCTATTTTGATTAAACTTTGGTACATTCTTGTCTTGTACTACTAAATATGTGTAATCCGGGTTGCGGGGGGTAGGTAAGGACCGTCTAGGTGGCGGGCGAGGCACATTGCGGTTCGGAGCTCTCTCGTGATCATACTCATTTATCACTTCTTGAATAGACATCTCACGCTGAAGTGTCTCGTGCAAGACTTCTCGAAATCTCGTGGTGGACCAAGCAGCTCCTTCCTCCGATTTTTTATTCAAAATTTCCCTCAAAAAATTTTTATTCAATTTCTTCTCTAAAGCGAGATATACAACCGGCCCCTCTGTGTTTTCCCCTTCTGCCCTCAACTCTCGAATTAGCCTTTCTAACTCAAATGCGAAAACCTTTGTTTCCTTCAAAGAGGAACAAATTTTTAAATTGGCTAATTTCATATGGAGCTCCCTCACTCGCATCTGTTTATCCCCATAATAATCCTTTAATAATCTCAGAGCCTCCAAATAACCGGCAGTGTCTAATTTAAAACCGGACACAAGCTCCTTCGCCTCTCCTTCTAAGAGGGAGCGGAGCAGTGTGAACTTCTCTACATTCGTACTTACTGCTCTTTCCACTGCACAGTTAAAGGACTCAATAAATTCTGGCCACTCTCTCCTCTCACCCGAGAACCTTTTGATTTTTAAAGTGGGGAGCTGGTATAGGTTGGAACCTAACCTTGGGATTGTATTCTGGTCATTCGGGGCCTGGCCTCCGGCGGCCGCTAACTCCCGACGGTGCTCAAGCTCTTCCTCTCTCCTCTCTTTCTCGGCCTCCACCGTCACCAATTGAAGCTGGAGATTGATCTTTCTGGCTAATTTGCGCATTTCCCTAGTTTGAACTTCAAAATGTTCAATAGTATGCTCGATGTGGTGTTTATCGTTAAAGACCGCATAATCCTGATTCCCCATCTCTCTTTCATCCGAGGGAAGTTTTCTGAGCAAGTCAGTCCAAGAAGTCAGAGCAAGCTTCACTTCATTAACAATGAGCTCTTGCGTTCTGATTTCGGCAACCAGCTCCCTGCTCAGACTTTCGTATTTAATTAATTTTACTTGCGCGGTGTCCCCCTCTAAAGTGTCGTCCTTAAACTCGTCAATTGCACGAAGTGCGTTCCAACTTCTGAGGGCTGTAAGAATACTACTCTTAATGGGGTTTGACATATTTTCAAATTTGAATTCGAAAGGTATCCGGTTGGTTAACTACTATATCGCAAAACACAAAAAAACAAACTCAAACAATTCCTATTTTTATTGAAAAATTACTATCAAATTACACGACGATAACTATCGATATCTATTCTTAAAACTATCGAGCCACTCTCTTTGGAGACGATCACAATCGTCGTTTTTCTTCGACCACTCTTCTTCCAATTTTTCAGTGGCCTCTCTTATTTCTTTAAGCTCCCGCACTTGGGCACTAATTTCCGCGTCGATTTCCTCAAGTCGGTCACGAGGAGGTAGTTTTCCTCCTTCGATTATTGGGCTGTCACAGTCCACCGGTATTTTCACCTCGGGTACTTCTGATCCTTAATATTTAATTTTTTACCAATATAAAGCTAAGCGACTTATCTTCCCAAAGGACGACGCGAGTGATTCAAAGGTATTAAGACTAAACAATCCTGCCTCTAAGGGCAGCTTATTCAACTTTTCCCTAACCAAATTAAACAAATTAAGGGGGCGAACCGGGAGCTATACAGAAAAATTATATCAAAATTTACTCAAAATATTCAACCAAATAGAGCCGGGTTGGAGAAATCTTCCCTTCTCTTCTTTTTTCCCTTCGGCTCGAAGGCCTTTTCTAACTCACTTCTGACTCAGAGGCCAATAAATGAGTTTTTTTTTTTTAAATATTTTTATTTATTTATTTTCCCTTTTTTAACCCCTTTTATCTTAATTACCGGAATTTCCAATTGGAAGCATGGCAAGAGTCCAAACAAGAAATTGCTTTGAAGGTCTACTATTTGAAGAATTAAAGTTTGGAGAAGCAGAAGGAAACCGTCGATTAACTGATTATTGTTGTGGATATTTAGTAGAAGGTGTTGGAATATAAGGAGTTACAGATTTTCCTCTCAGGGGGCACCAACTGTATTGGTTTCTCAGAAATAGATTTTCAAAGTTTAAATTTTTCCTATTTTTAATCCAATAATATTTTCTTTTTTTAAAATCTTTATTTTTTGGAGGAAATGAGAATGAAACAAAATGTATATTATTTTTAACTTTTTATACTTCCATTGAATTAATTGTTTTTCCTTCTCTATTTTCTGCCAATTGTTCAATTAAATTAAAATGTTGATGATAAACATGGGAATAGACACGAAAAAGTCTTTTCATTATTGTTTGAGCAATGTGCCTGAAATTGGGTGGAAATGGTTTTCCCTCTTTATTCCCATCAGCTGCCACTTTTGCGTGGGCTCTCAATTAAATCCTTATTTTACTAAAATTCTTTTTATTAAATTTATTACCCTAATTTCCCCTAATTTTTATAAATTTTATTATTTTGCACTTTTATTATTTTTATTTTCTTCTTCTTCTTCTCTTTATTTTTTTTGTATTTTTTGTGTTTTTTGTATTTTTTTTGTATCTTTTAATTAATCTTTCTTCTATATTCCCCTATTTTCGGGCCGACGATCGTCGGCCCGTTACAACTCCTCGTAAAATTAAAAGATTATTAGTATAATCTAAAACACCTAATTTCTTATGTCTTTATAATTTATAAAAGCGTATTTATTTATAAATTCTATTTTTTATAAAAATCGTTATTAAACGTTCTTCAAATCAATCAAAATCAATTCTTCGTTCTTATTCTGTTGTAAATTCAGTACAAAATAGTAAATTTTTTAAAATGTAAAATATATTAATTATTCGAATAATTTAAATAAGTTCAACTAATAATAATTTAAAATGCTTATTGTTGTGTCCGCACTTGCAGAAAGAACATAAATGAAAGTAAATAACCCAGCATCGGGTTGGATGGTGGCACAGTCGGTTGTGCTTTCGGTTTGGGCTCTTTCCGTGATGGTTCAATTCCATCTCCCATCCACAATTTTTCCACAGCATGAACACTCGGACATGACAAATGGCGCAGTCGGACAGGCCAGGCTTAGCCTGAGGAAATTTCAGCGAACCTTCAAATGCTGTGATGATCTGACATTCTGTCACTGTGGAGAGAAAAAGGAGAAGACCCTGTGAGAAATTAAATGCCTGAGTTGTGATAGGCTAGCCGGTGGTGTGAGGCTTTATAAATAAAATGCGTAAGACGGCGATGATGCGCAGCGAGTAAGAGAAAAAATGCCACAAATGGGTTTCTGTGTGTTCTCTCCAAAATCAAAACAGATGATAGTTATATAAGACAAGCAACAAGCGAGGACGCTTGATTTCGCAAGGCGGAAGGAGTGTTGTGTCCGCACTTGCAGAAAGAACATAAATGAAAGTAAATAACCCAGCATCGGGTTGGATGGTGGCACAGTCGGTTGTGCATTCGGTTTGGGCTCTTTCCGTGATGGTTCAATTCCATCTCCCATCCACAATTTTTCCACAGCATGAACACTCGGACATGACACTTATTGTTTTCATTATTAAAATAAAACTTAATAAATTTAAGTGATTATCAATATTTATCCAAAAAAATCTGGGAAAGTAAGAATAAATTCTTAGCATTGAAAATGACTATTTATTTAAATTGTTGTATAAACTGCTATAAAAATTAAATTCTTATTTAATTTTAATTTGTTTTAATACATTTTTAAATTAAATTTTTTAAATTTCTTGCTTAAAATCAATTAAATATTATATTTGACTTAATATTTTTTAATAAGTAAATTTAATTTTTTTATTTTTAATTACATTTTTTTAACATTCATAAGTTAATTTCATAACAAATAAGTTACTAATTGCAGCTGAATCGAGAGAAAATTCTCTCTTTTATAAATAGAGAAAATATCTCTATTCTCCTTTTTTGTTTGAATTGGTTAATTTATTAATTCTTATATTAATTATATATAATAATACAAAATATATAATAATATAATATATAATTATATAATATAATACTATTATTGTATATAATAATACATTTTGGCCTAAAGAATTACCAACCAAGCGAAGTTCCGCTAGTTTTTCAATAAGAAATTATAATTTAATTATAAATTTTTTAACTTTTTTCATAAACTACGATTAAAGTTTAAATAAACCTAAATTATAGATTAAATTATAGATTGTCTGTAAACAAAAAAAGGTATTAAATAAATCATGATTTAATTATATTTAAATAAACATATTTATTAAAGTATATTTATAATTAAGTTAAAAATTAGTTATAATATAAATAGATTATCATTTAACATTATATGTATTTTTGGCCTTCGTAAAGATATTTTTATTCATTCAATCTTTTCACTATTTAAGTGAACATTTCATTAACTAATCTGCAACATTTTCGCATTTTAGCTATATTTAAAAAAATAATCAAGCTTTTCTATTTATAATATATTTTTAAATGAGACTTAATCAAATTTAATAAAATTAATAAAATTTATTTATAAAATTTTAATTTAATATAATTTATAATTTTATGAAACATTAAAAATTTATACCACTCGCATAAAAAACTATAAAATTTATCGACAGAAAAAGAGAAAGATAAGTATGATTGAGGATAAAATGGTAAAAAACTTGAAACCAGTTTAAAAGAAGCAATGAGAAACAACGTAACATTTACATTATTTTTGTTTTCTAGAAGATCCTTTAATTTGTCTTTAGTTAATAATTTGGATAAATATTAATTTTTCAAGTTTTTATTTCAACACATTTTTATAATAATGATCATTTGATTTATTGTTAATACATTTGTTCTACTAAATTGTGACGACGTTAAATTAATGATGAAACTTAATTAAAAATCGTAAAAATAATTAGAACTTAATTGAGCATTAGATAACACGGCATGATACTGTAAATAACTAAAAATAACGTTACATCGTGTAATTTACTTACTAAATGAACAAATTTTTAAAAATTATTTGAAATATTAATTTTTTAAAATTAATATAAATTCATCAAATTTGTATCTATTATTCACTTATTACAATAATTTCAAAAAATATTAATATTTTATCATATAGAAGTTTATAAGCTGTTATATATTCTATTGTTTTAAATAAACTCTCATCATGTAGTTTTAAACCAATACATACATACCTATTTGTTTAATTCATGTTGATAAATAATTTTTACTTTAATATGAAATTATACAATATAAAAAAACTCAATAAAATAAATAATTTAATAATATAAACAAATACATATAATCATTACATATAATTAAAATAAATTGTTATGCGGATCCCAGAGAATAATACATGGAGAAAAATTTAAAATATTACCAGATGTCCCCATGGTAGTGAAGAGGATGCCCACGAAGTAAACACTACCACAAATAATTGCGAGGACTTGAAATACCCCAAATAAATCGCGTCAAATTTCATCACCATAAAAATATTGAATTGACAGATCAGATAAAATATTTAATTATAATCTTGTTATGACATCATACAACGTTTATGGAACAGAATGATGTGAATATAATATAATAGTATAATAATACATATATATGAAATAATGAACTACCACATTAGTTCAAAAACCATATAAAAGGGACTTTTTATATGTATGTTATTAAAATTAATATAAAAGTAAAAATCATTTCACTTATTATTTTTCTTCAAATATTTATAATATTTAATGCGCATCATGCTGTACTAGCTGGTTAACGAGCTCGAATTGTTAATTCGCTTAAAAGCTTGGAACAGTTGTCTGTTCATTTTGGGTTAATGGCAGGAGAGATATCTATTTTAAATTTATCTCGCATCGAATTAGTCAATCAGTTCTTTTATAATAATTTTAGTAGTTATTTAAATAGTTTTTAATAAAAGATAATCTTTTGGGTACTATCCGATCACTCCCAAATATAGACTATGATAAAGATATAGATTATTATGACTTAAAATACTATAATAAAAGTATTTTAGCATAAAATATTAGAAAATTTAAAATAAATTAATTTAAAACATAAAATCTACATAGATCATGAGACGCTTAAATATATAAATGACGCTGTAAATATATAAATCTATTATGTATGAAATGAAGAACTTATAAACTTAAAAATGAAAAAATTAAAGAAGTTAAGAATCTACAACAAGTTATATCCATAATTTTATCGAATAATCTTTATATAATATAATATTTTCATATAATATAATATTTCTATAGGGGTTATATATTACTGAATATGTATTAAAATAAAAATTTAAATTTATAAAAAGTCTTTATTTCATCGATAAATTAAAAAAAAGACATCTATGTAAAATATTCTAATCGCAGCTTAAAAAAGAAAACTATTCTGATAAAATCAATTTACTTTTTAAGATATTGAACAATTATTATTATTTAAGATTTAACAAGAATATAAATGAGCTTTAAATAAAGTTGAATAATTGATATCTTACATTAAATATTTTTATTATATATAAATTTAAACGCTAATAAAGCCACTACGAGATGAACGTAGCTCTATTTACATATAAAAAAACTAAAAAATAATATAAATTTAAGTTTAATTAACTTTATCATTAAGGTCCCAGAGTCAAATTAATACTAATAATAATCGATTGTAAAATAAAAAATTATTTTTATTTAAAGAGGTAGAAAAAAAGATATCTGTTAATAATACTTATTTATATTTTAATGAGAATAAATAGACATATCGACATTAAATTACTAAAATAATTTAAAATAAACTCAAATAAAAGATACAATGTTAAACCTTTGCTAGCTGTTTATCCTTTTAAAAAATTTTGAATAAAAATTTTGATGAAATGAAATATAATTATGTAGTAATAGATAGGAGGAATACTAAATAAAAATCGTTAGAACTTATTTTAAAAAATGAAAGTTTGTTGAATGGAATGAAGAATGAATTAAAATATTTAAAATTTCTTTAACTAACATATAATACCTGATGAAGTTCAAAGCTTTCACTTATTTGAGAAATATCTGCAACATTGGCTAAAGCATTTTATGATATGCTTTAGCATATCATAAAGTATACTTATATATGCTTAATTCAAATCATGTAATAATTCAATGGAATTGATTTGATATAGTTTATCAGAGTCTAGTATCCTAGTGTTTTATTTGACTGTTCGCCGCTCTTTTAACATAAAGTATATTTTGACGTCATCTGCAATAGTCCTATTCACGTTGGAGAATTAAAAAAATTAAGAAAAGTGGATAAAATAATTAGCAACCTATTTGAAAACCCCTAAAATAATATTGAAAAATACTTCATAAATTAATACATACGAAGAATGAATAAACGACACGACTATTATTTACTGTGTGCTTAGCTTGAGCATAAGATAATGATCATATATATAAAATCTGAAATTATGTAGTTAAAAATTATACATTTAAGATTTGCAATAATATAGCGAAATAATTAAAATTCACATAGTAATAATAGAAATTCTGATAATATAACAAATTAAGCCAAGAGGAATCTTGGATAATAAAATATTTATTGTTAGGAAAATGTTTTTAAAGAAATGTATTAATTAACTTATTTATTTATATTAAACAAATCATTAAACTCTCAAAATTTCGTTTCTATGTTCAGTACAGATTTTTTAAGAATGGTCGGCACAAATGTTAAAATGTTAAAGAAAAATTCGGGATAGTTGATTAACTCCTAGTTCTAGTGCTTGGGTGATCGGAAAAGTTAATATACATACTTTAAATCGCTTTACCCTGCCGCTAATCAATACAAGATTTTGATAAAAGCACATTTTTACGGTGGCAGTGTCGCACTTTTCGAATATTAAAATTAATTAATTTTTTCCCACACCTTAAAATATGTCCAAATATAAAAATCCTTATAAAAGCTTTAATAAATTTTCCATCACATTCTTTCTTCTCCATTAATAATTTTTCTTCACCTTTCTCACTGATGCTCATTAGCCTTAATTCCAATCAATCATATACCGTAAATGCTGAAATAATTACCCTGGGTAATTATTGTTTCGACCTCTCGCTGAAGGGGGTAATTATTAGGGCGGGGGTAATTATTTGAGAGAGGGTAATTATTATTTCGACCTCTATAATTTTATTTAATAATAAGCATATGAATAGGAATATAAAATATATTACCGAATTCAGATATAAATGTTGACGTTTTTACTGTTATTCTATATTCCAGTTAATATATTCCTACTTAAAATAACCCTAAATAATTATTTAGAGGATATAATCTTATTTAGAGGACTTATTTAGAGGATATAATCTATATTTCCCTAATATATTCCTATATAATGTACCCTAAAGTGGTACCATACCAGCAATACAGCCGTCTTGGGATATATAAAGAAACATAGTCTATCACAAATTATATTAAAGGACATAGGAAATATCAGAGAATTTGGAGATATGCATAGAAGGATTAAGGCTTATCGTATAAATACCTTGATATCTTTTAACAACTTATTAATCTCTCATTATTTTCCCCAAATCTTCTTAATCTCTCGATAATCTCTTATTCCACAGAAATCCCCGATATCCTCCCAAAATTCTTTCAATCTATCAATTTATTTTTTTATGTTGATCCTATAATATTTTATAATTAAAATTGATAATGATTTTTAATATATACTTTTAAGATCAGTTTAGAGAAAAATAGGGGGTAATTATTTGAGAGAGGGCAATTATTGTTTCGATCTCTCGCTGAAGGGGGTAATTATTAGGGCGGGGGTAATTATTTGAGAGAGGGTAATTATTTCAGCATTTACGGTATTTGTTTAAAATATTGAAAAAATAAATATGTGAAAATTAAAAAAATATTTTATATAAACGTTCATTAAAAGAACGATTATACAAAGCTAAGCTAATCATTAAAGTGGACGAATACATAGTAAATGATAATTATTTTTATGAGGATTTATCAAATTTAATTAATAACACTACAAATAAAACCAATCAAACTAACACTAAATTAACACAATCATAGATTATTTTGAATTATGCATTTATAAAGAGACATGTTCTTTGCTATTTTTGAAATAGTAAAAATAAAAATGTTGGATTCAAGGGAGAGTGGAAAGTGCATGAGTATAAACAAGTGCTTCAACAAACGAACTCGAATGATTTTGCAAAAATTTTTAACTAATGCTATTATGAGATCACAAAAATGCTTCGAAGAAAACAATAAAAGAAAATATAGTTCAATAGAGTGTGCTTCAAAAATTTTGTAAAAAAGGTACTTTAGAAAAATTTTAACTGTTTATTAAAATTTTCCTATATGATAAATTAAAATAACTGCAAGATTTTAGTGTATTATTGTAACAAAATTAGTAATGAACGAAAAAGTATATAGTATACTATTATGCATCAATTATGCATCATTTATGCATCAATCAATTAAAAGTTTCAATTTTAAAATAATTGAATAGAAATATTTTTTGAATTAAATCAATTATTAAATTAATCAATAATAAATAATAGTTCTACACTATTCACAGCAGAAAAGAGTCACAACAGAAAAATGTCGGAATTACAAATAAATTAATTGCCATCTTTTTATTAATTAACTCTATGGTTTCAGATTATAAATTAGATAACTAGGGTACTTATTTAATCAATCAATTAGAAAGCTAACATGATTGTTTACTTTTGCTTTTGAAAGCAAGATAATGGATGAAGATGTCAAAATTTTAATTAAAATTTACAAAAAGGCAAAAATTATCGAAATAAAGATTTTGATGAAATCATACAGGGTGTTTCACTAGAAAAGCCCTTTTTGAAAAATCAATAACTTTTTACCGTGTCGATCGATTTTATTGATATTTGGTAATTTGTATCTATATTTTATAAGGTTTTTTTTGACATAAAAATTATGTCTAAATTCGAACCCTAACCCGAGATAATTCCGTACTCTACCGTTCTGTTTTTCCCTTTTTCCCCACATGCATTCTTACTTCCTTTTGTTTTTTGCAAGCGGCGATAGACACTAGAGTAAACTCTAGGCGATAGACACTACAACTGCAATACAGTATCTACTCTTCTCCACTCGCAGGAAAATAAATGAAGTAAGATAGCATGCAATGCAAAGAGAAAAAAAAGAGAACGGTTGAGTACGGATTTGAAATACAGGGTTAGGGTTCGAATTTAGACATAATTTTTATGTCAAAAAAAATCTTATAAAATATAGATACAAATTACCAAATTTCATTAAAATCGTTCAACTCAGTTAAAAGTTATTAATTTTTAAAAGAGGGCTTTTCTGGTGAAACACCCTGTATTATTAATGAAAGAACATGATGTGTCGATCACAAATCGATAGATGAAGTCAAAATGGAAATTATTAAAAATGAAATGGAAGATTGTTTAAAGATATAATTCTCGAAAAAAGTAATTGAAATTATAAATAATTATTTTATTTGTATATCATTCGAATGGGAAAATTGACACGGTTCGAATGTATATAATTTATATATGTTAGTAAAAATTTTTTAAATTTTGTACCACTTTGTCATCTAAACTATGAAATAATCTATTTTTGAAATAATCTATTTGCTATGGAAAATTGTTTTTTGAGATTAATGACTTAATTCTTAAAACATTTATAAATAAAATGCACTATTTATTAGGTACTTAAATGATATCAAGGAAAATATTAGCGAGAATGTTTTTGATAATAAATATTTAATAAATGATTAAACATTATAAAACTTATTATTTAATTGCTAAATTTTTTAACATCTATAAATTGATAAATAAACATTAAAAATAATTTGTTCCTTTATTTAATATACCTGAATCAATTTAGGTATATTTTATATTAGTGTTCGGCACGAGACGAGATATCGACGATATTTTTCGAGATATCGCAAGATTTTTTTCGAGATTATCGATCTCGATCTCGTCTCGATCAATTTTTGAAAAAATCGAGATTTTTCGAGATCGAGATTTTTCGAGATTATCGATCTCGATCTCGTCTCGGTCAAGTCAGAAATCTCGCGAGATTTTTCGATATTTCGATATTTTTAAAAAAGATTTTTCGTGATCAGTATTTATAAATTTTGGCGTTTTGTTAATTATTATTTGTTTTAATTATCAAAAAATTACTTGCATATATTTATATCTACATTTAAAAGTGATAGTAGAATTTTATTTTATTGTTTTGAAGGCTTATTTTATTTAATATTTCTGCAATGAGCGCAATCTGGGAAATTGAACTTTACAAAAAAGTCGATTCAGGAGGTGAATGTTTAGAATGTAGTAAAATCATTAAAACATCTGGTGGGAATACAACTGGTTTAATCACTCATTTGAAACAACATCCAGCGTATTTGGAAAAATTTATTGCAAAAAAAGACAAGATTAATACCAAAAATGAAAACATTGAAAAATTTGTGCAGATTAGAGGATATGGTCAGTAAAACTTTTTGAACATTTTAAAATAAAGTTCATTCCATTCAAAATTAAATGGAATGAAAAGTCTTGGGAATAAACATAAATATTATTAAATATTTTTAATTAAATTAATAAGTACTTTTAATTACTTTATTATAAAATTTGTTATATATTTATAAACTTAGAAAATTACTCTTACAAAAACAATATTTGATTTTTTAAATTTTACTAGTTAAAACGAGTAAATTCTGTGCAGATATATATAATCTATTCTATGCTCGTATTAATCGCCATAATTGATTAATTTTTATATATTGATCGTGAAATTTTATCCAAAAATTTAAGTTTAACCATAAAGTTATTTAATTTAAAAATGTTAAAATAAAATCCCTTTCGTATTAAAAAATTTATTGTTTTAACTGATTTTGTTGCTTAATCTCAGAGATAAATGTCAAGACTCATGCTTTTTTCTGTTGGGGTTTGCGTTTCAAAATGTGTTAAAAGCAAAAAAATAAGAAAAACAACCCCTAGTTTTAAGAAAAAATAAGAAAAACAACCCCTAGTTTTAAGAAAAAATAAGAAAAACAACCCCTAAAAACACCCCCTAGAAAAACAACCCCTATCAATTTATTTCTTTGTCAGATAAAAGTGTTTCTCTGTTTTTATATTTTGCTCAAAATTACCATTTTTATATTCTAAAATAACATTTGAGTCGCAATTTTATAGTGTAGTACACTTTATATTGTAGTACTCTTTTATAGTTATATTATAGTTAATTATATTATAGTTATATTCTTCTATCTTATTTTGAACGAAAAGTATTTTTAAAAGAAATATTCTCATTAATTGAGATTGGCGCGGATCTATTCCGTTGTGATATTATTAAAGCTTACAGCTAAGCTACAGATTTACATATCACAATATCATTAAAATTAATTATAAAATTTAATATCAATTGTAGCATAATTTATTACCTAATAAATAAAATCTATTTGTTAAAGTAGTTATTATATCAAAATCATAAAATTATTATGTTGAAAACAAAAAATAGACATTATGTGCTAATAAAAAAATAATATTAAAAAAAATTATTCTTGCACATTAGAAAGAATTATTGGTGTTTATTGGCTAAATATAAATCAAAGATTGATAAAAATAAATTAATCATTAAACACCGGAAAAATAGATGATGACAAAACTAATTTTATGGAACTCATTGAGTAACTTAATTATGCTTATTGAGTATTTAATTAATTAATTAATTAAAACAAAATTTTAATAAATTCTTTATCGGTAAATTTTAAAAATATATAATACAAACTAGCATGACTTGTTTTTTCAGTTATTAATAAACTAAAAATTTAATAAATATTTTTCAAAAATTTAAATTTGAAAAAGTAAAAAAATATCAAATTTAATAAAATTAATTTATGTAAATAAAAATTTTATCTTAAAAATATTAAAAATATTTCTTCAACAAAAATTGTTTTATCGTTTAATTAGTTTGCCAATTTTAGTTATTAAGTTAATATGTATAATATGATTGTTGTTCTAAAACAAATAAATATTATAGAAAAAGTTTAGAAATGGATTTTTAGTTGAAGCTTAGGTAATTCTGCCAATATACCTTTTAAAAATATGAATAAAATGTGACGTTAAACGTCACACAAGCAAGAGAAAAATGTTGGGTTTCTCAATATTTAATAAATTTATAAAATAAGATAATCTGACATTATCAAATAGCATCAAAGAAATGAAATAAGAAATGAACTGGTTACAAAGGAAAGCAAGTATATTAAAAATTAAATTTCTCTTAATTATTGCAATAAAGACGAGTACACATTTGTTGTGATGAATGAAAACTAATACAAGTTTCAATTTTAGGATTGTTTGAGTTTATTAGCATGGTTAATTTGAATGTAGATTAAACAAGTAGGTAGAAATATTAAACAAACTAAACTAAAGTAATTAAACTAAAGAATTATTATTAAGATATTAAGATTTGTTTCGCTAATTTATTAAATCAATCTAAAAATTAATTTAATAACTTAGTACAAAAATTTGTCTTTCAAAAATAACTTGCAAATAATCTAATATATAAATAATATAAGTCTAAATATTAAAATCTTTCACCAAGGAAAGGCTTGCATAAAGGTTTTTTAATATTCTAGTAAACAATGAGTTCAAACTGCACTAAATAGTTTTATAAAAAGGAGGTTCAAACTGCACTAAATAGTTTTATAAAAAGGAGGTGAACATGGACTAGGATTTAGGGACCTCACAGAAAAATAATCACACAAATAATAGAAAATTACTAAATTTAAACTGCTTACTTCTAAATATACGCTCCATTAATTCAGAAAAAACCGCAAATAAATTATTTGAGTTAGAAAATTATTTAATTAAAAATAATATTCATGTAGCCTTTTTATGCGAGACATGGCTAACTGATAATACATCGAACGAATCCCTTCTTACTTCTGATAGTTATGACTTTATGAGAGTAGATAGGTTACAAAAAAGAGTAGTTTTTAAAAAGGAAATAAAAATTATTAATATTCCAACGCTTTCAATATCCGAATACAATCATGAACTCCTTACCTTCGATATTTACTCAGAATTTAAAAGAATTAGATTCCATTTAATATATAGGCCGCCAAATACAAAATTAGTCGATGATAAAAAATTTTGGGGATTAATAAAGAAAAAATATAAAAATGATCTCTCAAATATCATATTAGGGGATTTAAACTTTCCGAAAATAAATTGGCAGGATTTTACACTTCCAAAGGATAATCAGAACTTATATTTCTACAATACCATAAATAAGCTAAATTTAAATCAGATAATAAAAGAACCAACCATGTATAACACTTCCCATACACTAGACCTTATTTTTCAAAATAAGCAATTAATAGAAAAATACAAAATTATAGATAATTTGGTTTTGAGTGACCACAAAACGATAGTATTTGAAGTAGTTTTTCCGGTAGAAAAAGTAAACTCTAAAGAAAAAAGAAAGGTACTATTATTTAAGAAAGGAAAATATAAAATAATCAATTGGTATTTAGCCCAATATAATTGGTACGATATATTTAAAGACAAGAATCCCTCTGAAATGGCAGAAATACTAAATTCCACAATAACCCAAGCAATTCAAAAATTCATCCCATTTAAAAAATTTAGTGAAAAAACCCCTATGAAATATCCTAAAGAAATTAGGGAAATAATCAAACAAAAAGCTGACGCATGGAAAAAGCTAAAATTAAGGGAAATTAGTAAAGAAAATTATAAAAGTCTTGAAATTAAATGTAAATTACAAATAGAAAAATATAAAAATAATTATCTATCGAAAAAAATAGGATCTGGGCATATAGGGGAAATACATAAATTAATGAAGAGGAATCGATTTAAATTCTCTGGTATACCTATACTTAACGAATCTGAGGAAGGCGACCCCATAGTAATAGACACAGACAAAGCAAATAAATTTAGAAATATTTTTGAAGAAATAGTTAGCGGAGGTAAAAACAATATACAAGCAAGCTTCGAAGCTGAGGATGGATATCAGGAAGAAATCATTTTTGAACCTTATATAATAGAAAAACTACTGAAAAAGCTCCCAAATAAATTATCCCATAGTCCTGAGAATATCAATCAATATTTTCTAAAAAAATGTGCTACCCCCTTAGCTCTTCCTCTCTCAATTTTATATGAAAATACATTCAAAACAGGAATAGTCCCCGAATTATGGAAAACAGCTCACATTCTACCAATATTTAAAAAGAAGAGGTCAGTAAACGACCCAAAAAATTACAGACCAATCGCATTAACATCCCCGACTTGTAGAGTTTTTGAGCGCATAATAGCAAATAACATATTAGAACACCTTAATAAACATAAATTAATTGCTGAGGAGCAATTTGGATTCCTACCTAAAAGCTCTTGTACACTTCAAATTTTATCATCTATGCAAGACTGGTATAATTCACTTGATAGGAAGATAGGTACAGACGTCATATATTTTGACTTTGAGAAAGCCTTTGATAAGGTAGATCACCAAATACTTATAAGAAAATTACAAGAAATAAAAATAGATAGCTTAACAATTAGATGGATAGTGTTGTGTATGGGCGTCAGCCCTTAGAGTGATTAGTATAAAAGCCCAGCCAATAGTTAGTTCCTCCTCCCAGTTTTAGTTCTTCTACATTCCTTCACCTGCTCTGTATTTCTTTGTGTGCGATAAACCTTTTGTTCTGATCTCTACGTAAGCGGGGTCATAACAGTGGCGCGGTCGTGTAAAAGAACCAGTCTCGTCTACTTCGAAAAAGGTCGTCAACAGCTTCAATAAGAAAAGTTCGGCAACAGCTACATAAAGAAAAATGGCCCTGATAAGCAAAGTAAAAACATGGTGGGAAAACCATGAGTGTAATGTAAAGAACAGTGTTGATATTCTCCATGTGAGTATGAGTGTGAAACCGAAATGGTTAACAAAAAAAGTGTTAGTGAACGGAAACGAAGTGGAATTCATTCTGGATTCGGGGGCTCAAATTAGTTGTATAAGTGAAGTGACATGGAAGAATATTGGTAGCCCAAAGCTCACTGGAGTGCCCTGTAAGGGTAGAAGTTTCACAGGAAACGAGTTTAGTATGTTGGGCAGTTTTATGGCGAGTGTCGAAGTAGACGATAGTAAACAAGTATTGGTGACACATGTCACAAGTGAAAAATTGAATTTGTTTGGCCTACCATGGATAATTGAAGTTGAAAACAAATTGGGATATCCAATAGTGACTAGTGTTAAAAAGAGTGAAGAGCCGATTAAAGTGTTAGAAATTGAAAAGGCACAAAATAAAATTAGTGAAATAGTAAACAAATTGGCAGTGCAGTTTAAGAAAGTGTTTGAGCCAGGCTTAGGCCATTGTACAAAAATGAAGGCTCATTTGTATATGAAGCCAGGAGTGAGTCCAGTATTTGTACGGGCTAGGCCAGTACCAATTGGCGTTAAAGACGCAATTGAAAAGGAGTTAAGTAGATTGAGTGAAATTGGAGCTATTAAGCCAATTGAATTTGCTAATTGGGCAGCGCCTATTTTAGCAATTAAAAAGGCAAATGGCAAAACAAGAGTGTGTATGGATTATTCAACTTTCATTAGACAACTTTTATGAATTTGAACATATAAAAATTAAATGAAATTGAATTTTTAAATGTCATTATTTGTAGCAGACCTGCTAACGGATACGGATAATATCCGGATACCCGCGGATATCCGCGGATACGGATGGATATGGATAGTGTTTTTAAAAAATTGGAAATACAATGGATAGTGTTTTTAAAATGGATACGGATATGATGCTCCAAATCCGCGGATATCCATCTCAAAATTCTAGCCTGCTGTGCAAAGAAAATGAATTTTTTTCGCTTTTGGACTTTCAAAATTTTTAAAATTTTCGCCTGCGGCGCCAAAAAAGAAAGAAATCTGGCTTTTAAATCATTGAAATTCTCAAATTTCCGCCTGCGGCGCTAGAATGAAGAACTCTGGTTTCTTAGCCTACCAGCTTAGAAATTTCCATCTACGACACTACAATGTGCCTACCCACTTAAGGTACGAAGTACAAGTTCAGGCCAGATTCAGTGGTGAGTACGAGCAAAATTAGCTAGTACTCTTTTAGCTGAGCAAACGAAAATTTTCAGAGGGGTATGGGGAATTCCTCCACCCAATCCCGAATTGGGAATAAAAAAAATTTGGTGAGGGGATTGTGCAAGAAAGTGAATTTCTGGTCTACACCCTTCTAAAATTCTCAAAATTTTCGCCTGCGGGGCTAAAATCAAATGGGCAGTTAACCAAAATTTTTATTTCGGCCGGAAACCGGGAATTTAACTTTTAAAAATTCTCAAACATTTTCAAAAATTAAGGAGCGTTGGATCTGAATTCCTATCTCTGCCTTCCGATTTTCGAACCGAACTAACCATAAGCAAGGTTAGTTATACCTCATTATCTACCATTAATCGAATTTAAATAAATTTGACCATTTTGAAAATTCTAGCCAGGCTGACCATTTTGAGAAAAAACGGATATATCCGCGGATATGGATATGCCTAAAAAGTTGGACGAATACAAACGGATACGGATAGCAAAATCTGTATCCATGAGCAGGTCTGATTTGTAGTTCTTGTAATAAAAATATCCAACTTTTCTTAAAATTATAATTTTATGTAAATGGTAACAAAAATTCTACACAAATTTTTACTCATCGTTAATAGTATAAAATATTATTGTTTTATTTTATGATAATTAAATATTAAAAAGATATTATACATAATTACTAATAGAATAAATAAAAAGTGCAAATGCATAATTTTGGCTATATGTGACTAATAATAACGGAATTTAAAAATAAATTTAAAAAGCTAATCAGGACGCAGAATGTAGCTTATTAAGTAATATAAGAAGATAATCAAATGGATAAAACTAATTCGTAATGAGGAAGAAGTAAAACAAATACGAATTGGAAAAGAGAATATTTATATATACATTAATAAACTATTTTAAATAAACACTAATTAAATAATTAAAATTAGCGTGTCTTAAATATGCCTAATATAAACTTTTAAAATCATAAAATATTATTTGAACACAATTACTAAGAATTAACATAGTTAATAATGGATATAAAAAACATAATTCATATAAAAAATTATTAAGAAAATAAATCTATAATCAAAAATCCTAACATTATAGAAATTTTAAAGAAATATTTTCATACATTAAAGGTAGGGTATCAACAATATGAGGTTTTAAGTGAGTAAATAAAAATATAGTCCAATAGTAATTTTTAAAAATTTATTCAATTTTATCAAATTATTTCCAATATAAGGCAAAAAGATTCGCAAGCGAGACGATCTCGTCGGGATGATGAAATATTTGATTTATTCAAATATCGAAATTTTTTAAGGTAACAGGAACTCGTGGTGCGGATGAAGCCAGTGAGCGACTTTTACATGACTGAATGAGACATCTTAGCAGTAGCAACATTGTCATATAAATCTAATTCAATTTTATAAAATTAAATAAATTAAATTTTCTTAATAAAGATAAGAATTTATTTAAAATGGTCACACTTTAAAAATGTAGGCAGAGAATTTAATATTTTCATTAGCAAACTTCTTGTACTTTAATCATACGTTATAAATATCAATATGCTTTTAGAACTCTAATTGAACTGTGTGAAGAGGTGGATTATTTATAAAAACTGTAAGTATAGAAAAGCTTGAATCATATAATTCATCATCTAATGTAAAATTCATAATTAACAAACCATTAACTCATTTTTATTAAATTAAAAAAAGTTTTTTTTATTTATCTTTTTTTAAATAAAGATAAATAAAAATAAAGATAAATAGATAAATTATCTTCTTATTTATCTTTTTTTAAATATATTATTTGTTCATTCTCTAAATGAAGAGGTAATCGCTGTAATGAATGAAATAAAATAATAAATAAACTAAAATTGCTTTTAAATGGATTGTTTCCAGACAACCCTTATTTAATCACTGAGCTATACATTAATTTTACAAAATTTTAATTTATTAAAAAAATTTAAATTTTTTTAAATTTAATTAAAAAATAAAAATATTGCATTTATTAAATTAATAAAAATTTTATACACGTTATGATATTTTAACGATTTTATTAAGTATATTTTTTTTGATAAAGCTGTATTTTTAGAAAGAATCGAGTTGATAATCTTTAATAAATTTTTTACCTAATTTGAATTATTGGAATTACGTTTGCGCTTATATTTTGTTATTATTTTTAATTAATTTTTCTATGCATGATTTTTTATTAATTTATGAAAGAAAGAGAAGGGAAAATGTTAAAGTTCTTTGAAAAAGATCAAGTATGTAATAGTTAGAAACATTTGTGAGATATGTAAACGGAACGGACAAGTTTGCGCACTGTTTTAAATAAAATACTTCTGTTTATACAATTCGGTTTCTATTGACGACACTCTTCCGCCAAATCGGAAAAATCTAAAAATGTTCATGGTTAATTTTCTAATTGTTTTAATTATGTCAAATTTTCAGATAACGATTGTGAAATGAAAAAAGTAAAATTTATTTAATACTGCCCGTCCACCTTGTCGAAGAAACCGAAAGCAGGTCCCTGGAAAATACAAGTTTTTTGAATATATGATTTTATTAAAATTTTTTAAAATGTACTAATAAAAAAGCAACGATTCTGATAGATAAAAACATGGTAACGTAAATGATTTCTTGTATAAAATTGATTTTTGCACATTAAAACTTATACACCGATATACATTCTTTTATATATTTATTATGGCGTATTAATTTAAAGAAAATTTTAGCAAAAGGAAAAAATGTACAGGCTTGAAAAAATACCTTGTAAATTTGAGACGTTTTTTCATGTTGTTCCCACGTTCTATAATTTTTGTTAGAGCGTCAAAGATAACAGTCGAAAAATTCTAAAATGGATAATATGAATTTAATAAAATAAGATAATCAACTAATCAAACTAAAAATTAAATAAAATGCATGAACTTTTATTTTTTAAATCCACTTAAATATGTATTGTTCTATTCCAACACTAAAATAAAATTTCAAATAATTAATTTACCTCATATATAATATGAAGATACCTATTCAAATAAGTTTTAAATAGTTTAATCGAAAACGATTTTAAGTTAAAGAATTCAAAAATATAAAAAATAATAAAAAAATTTTAACAAGCAATTTAGAAATTTTAATCCCTCTATCGAGAAACCTTTGTTTAGTTGTAATTAGATTCAATGCCTTAATCTTAGCTCAATAAAACTGTAAGTATACAATTTTTATGAAAATTTTCATTTAAATACGTTATAATCTTTTATAATAACAATTAAAAAGAATTAATCTAGAATTTATATGTTCCTTTATACTTTATCTTATAGTTGATGAGAGTAAGCAGAAGTTTGATTTAATCGAAGGAATTTGATTAAATATTAGACATACAATATAAAAAGATTGTTTAAATAATAAATTGATTTAATAAAATAATAAAATATAAGCTTAAGTCAATTAGTCTTGGCTCTTTAGAGTTTTGAATTCTTAGAGTCAAGAATTCTAAAATATTAATAAAAAATTAATTTTTATATTAATCTTCATTAAGAAGAATAGTTGGGTAACTTTTACATAACCCTACAATATTGTCAGGCTCGACGCTCGCGTGAACATAAGTTGAAGTCAATTGTACCAGTCCAAGTTTCTCTTTTGTTACCATCTTCTGGTACCACAAAATGTTTGGGTATGCTAACAAACTAAAATTTAATGGTTTATTATTATTTTACTTATTCATATTAGATTTAACTTATTTTCTTGGTTTTGCTGTTTACCGGCAGCTTCTTTGGTTTGAAATATAATTTACTTTAATATGAAATGTTTTATTTTTAATTGAGATTTTTTAGTGATTTTTTTACTTTTTAGCACATTAGTATAAATTACTTTAATTATTTTTCTTTTATTTTGATATTTTATATAAATAAATTTATATAAATAATTATAGCATAAATCTTTTTGCATGATTTATAATCTAATTAAATAATATTATTTCTTCTTATCGAACAATATATTTTTCAAAAATACCTTTATTTAATTTCTGTGTTATCATCGTTGTCATATCATCTTTCAAGAAGGAAATCATATATCATTTCAAAATTCATTTTTAACAGAATGCTAATTATTAGAACGATTACATATAATGTAATTTAATTTAAGTTAATATGAATATTATTGAATATTATTATATTATTGAATATTATTGAATATTATTTTCCGAATATACAATATTCGGAGAAATAAATTAAAAGGAAAAGTTAAAAATAAGTTAGACGCCGGAACATATTAATCGTAGAGGGGATTATTGGCTCATAGCGGCGCGAACAGTCATCCATCGGTCAAGAGCGGAACTAATTTCTTTTTGAATTTCGGAAACAGTGTCTAATTCTAAATCTAGGGCAGAAATCTGCTGGGAAAATTTCCAACTAAAGAATGTTAATAATAAATAAAGTTTTTGTAAGCTTGGGAAAAATTAATCGCATTTCGAAATGCGACAGCTATGTAAAAAAACTAAAATTTTTAAACTTTTTTAACATTTCAACATCAAAATAATTTTTCTAGGTGCTATTTTCTCTGGCAGTTAAAATACAACAATAAAAAATGAATATGGTAAAATAATATGATAAATTAAATTAATTATATAATAAAAAATTTATAAAATGATTTTAAATTATTCGTAAATATAATAATTGATGATATTGTTTACCAGACATTTTCAATTTACTAAGAACGATATATGACAACATATTTATAAATGGCAAAACAATGACCTTGACCTTTACAATCTAGTATAATTTGTATTAATTTCGACTGATCATTTAAACATTAAATTTTTATATAAAAGCTTTAATTGAATAAGTATTATTTTATAAATAGCAAATCAAGAAAAGGTATTTTATAATTAAACATACAAGGTTTGATGTGAATTAAAAAATTCATCCTTGATTTTATTACAAATTTTTTTTATATATTACAGATATTAGTAAGTACATTTACATTATAATTACAATATATTAGAACAATTTTACTTGTGAGCATGAAAAGTAAAAAAATTATAGTTAATTATTGTTAATTATAAAATTATAGCTTAATATTATATTTTTTATTATAGTTAATTATAAAATTATAGTTAATTTACATAAAATAAAAATTATCAAAAAGTTTTGGATTAAAAATTAAAATTTTTTATTATTAACTGAAAAAACGAAAGTTGTGGCCGTTGCCGTGTGGCCGTTCAACAATATTAAATTTAAGATATTATTTATATAAAACCATAGTAAATTTTAATCTAGAAATTATAAAATGTGATTAAATGAATGCAGAATTTGATGAAATAGAGTAGGATTTATACTACAAAAATTAAAATCTTAAATAAATAGCACAAAAAATTTGAAAAATTAACAAAATACAAACAATTCGAAAGATTAGCAAAAATAAGTAATAGGGTTAAATGACTAAATGTGAAAAACAGAAACAAATAAACTGACAAAATGTAATATAGCACTTCAAAATTCAATCTATAATTGTTGTAAAGAGCAAAAATTTCATTATGTGAAAGCAATATATGCATAGTATGAACATATAATGTATAAAGATTAAATATTTTGCCATAAAGCTCAATAGAAATTCTTAAATGTAATACTAGAAATTTGCCCTTAAAAATTCAAAAGACTTCAATCACTTTAATAAACCCTTAAAATTGATTTTCAATAACAAACTTTATTGCTTTAAGTATTTTTGAATAAAAATTATTTATTTGGAAATTTCTAATATTTGGACTTGTTAAATTTTAATTCTAACAAAATAATTATTCTATATTTAAATTAAGTTATTAATTTAATATATATTGGTTGGTTGCTGAATCTGCTATTTATTTCCAATTTTGACATCTGGCGAGCACGGCAGGATATTTTTGAATTGAGCAATCTTATTTTGGAAAATTAAGAAAATTTAATTTTTTTTTTAAATTTTTTATATTTCTAAAACTTTCGAGAAAGGAAATTAATTTTTAAAATTAATCTAAATTATTCTAACAAAAAAGAATTAAAAATTCTAAAAATTGCTTGAAAGAACGTGAATTTGATTTAGATTCAAATTCATAAAATTAAAAATTTATAAAAATTAATTAAAATAGAAAAAGTACGGTTTTTCCTCAAGTATTATCTTATAAGTAGGGCTCGGATTTTTAGGTTATAACTAGAGACCGGACCGATACGATATTCAAATTCATAATTTTTTTAAATTAATCTAAATTGGTACAACTTCCCTAAAAATAAACGAGACCGATATTATCGATCGATAAATTTTTCAATTTTTTCGATATTTTTCGAGACCCGATATTTTTCGAAACCGATACCGATATTCTCGATCGATAAATTTTTTTATTTTTTCGATATTTTTCGAGACTCGATATTTTTCGAGACCGATACCGATATTATCGATCGGTAAATTTTTTCGAGACCGATACCGATATTATCGGCCGATAAATATTTCCCCGTCGTTTGAACAACTTCCCCCGTCATTGGTACAACTTCCCCCGTCATTGGTACAACTTCCCCCGTCATTGGTACAACTTCCCCCGTCATTGTTACAACTTCCCCCGTCATTGGTACAACTTCCACCGTCAGGAAAGGAATATCGAAAAATATCGACGATATTTTTCGAGACCCAATAGTTTTCGAGACCGATACCGATATTCTCTAATTATAACCTATTTTTTCTGCGAAATAGTTATGATGAATTGAGCTCAAATCCGTTGTTATTTCTTGAATATCTTACGTTTACGCGGACTTATTATCACCTATTCAAACCTATTTTGGGGTTTTGAAACCTAAAATAGGTTGTAACCTATTTTGAAGTTTTTGTGTTTTATGTCACCTATTTTGGGTATTTTTCGTAAAAATTCAATTTTTTAACACAAATTTTCAAAATTTTTCGAAAAAATTTACAATCTTCTAAAAATTTTTGTCAATTTTTCTCATTATTCAAAATTTCTTTCCAATTTTTGGAAAAAAATATTTTTTCAAAATTCAAAAAAATTTTTCTTAATTAATATTTTCCAGTGAAAATTTTTATTTAATGGGAATTTTTTACAATTTACCCGGGTTTTTCGCGGAAAACGGGATTACCGGGATTCCGGGATTTACGGGATTAATCCCGCGGGATCCCGTCCCGGTCGAACTTTTAAAACGTAATCCCGTTCCGGGATCCCGGGAATTTTTTTCAAATTTACGGGATTTTTAATTACTCCAGTAAACTGCCTGCGGAGCTGAAAAAGGAAAAAATCTTGTGACTTGCTCTTCAAAAAATTCTCAAAATTTTCGCCTGCGGCGCTAAAAAATGAAAAAAGCGGGCTTCTTAGCCTTCCAAAAAAGAAAAATTCGAAGTTTTCCTGTGGTAGATGGATTAAGAGTAATAAGAATGGATCTTTGGGATTAACAGAGATATATGTAGAGGGATTGTGAGATGTACGTTGGTTTGTGAGTTTTAAATCGTCGTAAGATCAATTCCGGAGGATTATGAGTAGAGCTGTGAATTTTATGCATTAAAAAATGCAAAATATGCACTATAATATGCATAAAAAATTGCCGAAATATGCACGAAAATATGCATTTTTGGATGGGACATTTTTGGGTCGCGTTCAATAAACAAAAAAAAATTTTTTACAAAATTTTTAATTTTTTCAAATTTTTTCCAAAATTTTTACTAAATTTTCACTTTTTGGCTGGATTTTGGGCAATTTTCGCAAAATTTTTCCCAAAAACCTTAAAATATGCAGTAAAATATGCATTATGCAACAAAGTTCGGAATATGCAAAAATATGCATTATATGCAAAAAGAAACCCCCTCTGAAGTTTTCAAAACATGCGGAAACATGTTTTTTGTGCATTACACATCATGAAAAGTTTGCAGAAAAATATGCATTTGCATAAAAATCCGGTCTCTAATAATTAAGAATTCAGTTAACTCAACTAACTTAACTCATTTAATTTCATTATTTAATTTTGTCATTTAGTATATCTAAGAATTTTACAAGTTTTTCAAAATAAATTGCAGAGATTTTTTTAAATAATGTAGTATATAAAATTTGTTAAAAATTTTTAAATAAAATATATATTTTTCATAAATGTAAATTAAATGTAAATAATTTATACATAAATGAATGCATAAATTTAGATTTAATGTAAACATTAGATTTAATGTAAGCATTTAATCTAATTCGATCTACGTTTCATTATTCGTTTAATAAAATATTAAATGAAAAATCAAATTGAGATAGAATAATTTATGATTAATAAATATTATTAATAAAGATAATAAAGCTTTTTAAATAATAAATTTAAAATATATTTACTTATAATTACTATGAATCATATATAATTATTGAATTTAAGTATTTCGAATTTTTTAAATATTTAATTAAATTTGTAAAATAATGTTTTACTGATAAATTGAATTCTGATAAAATGATATTCATGTATTTTTGCAATAATTGAAGAATAATCAATTAAATATAATTTACTACTTAGTAATTTAATAGAATAAATCCCCCAATTCCCCATTCACGACGGATAAGGATTCATACTAAGTATCATGTAATTAATGACAGAAGTAGGGAATCCTGTCTCGGAAATGGCTTCAATGATAGCAGCCAATCTAGCCAAATAACAGGCAAAATTTATTTTTGATTCTATCTAGATAATACTTATAATACACATAAATTTATCAAACTTGCTTAGAAGAAAAAATAATGATGTCACGTTTCCAATAAATGATTTTAGTAGTTTATTTATCTATTGAAAGGCACACATTTCATTTATTTCCAATAAATGAACCTTATTAAAAGTTATTTGCTTAGTAACAAAGCAAAACTATTAAAGTGTCAAAGTCAATTAGTTTATGAAAAGTTTTACGTTATGACGGGCAGGATTCAGATAATATATAATAGATAATATATCTTATTACTATTGATCATATTTCAGGCGACGAAAATTCTCAACAAATATAAAACTCACGTGGCATTTGGAGCCGATTTCCTCTTCAAATATTTTTCCCCTGGTCAGGGGAAGAGAAGAAACGTTTAAAATAGGGAAAATGAAAGCGTAAGGTGGAAGAAGAAAAAATGTTATAAAATATGTTATAATGTAAAATAAATAAAGAAGAAACAAAAATATTTATAACAATTTTTATTTTAATGAAAGTAAATTAAAAAATATACTTGAAGATTAACAATAATTGAAAAATTTTAATAGAGAAATATAGAAAAAATACGCTATTTAGAAATGATTAACTTTAGTATTAGTTTTATTTATTAATTTATAAAAATTTTAGAAAACATTGAGGAATTTGAAGTGAATTTTATATTTAATTATACCAATACATTAAAGAGATATTAAAAATAGTTTACAGATTATGGTTATGTGGAACCTGGTTAAAACATAATTAAAATAGTAAATATATACTTAAAATATAAATCTAACTTAAAAATATCAGTATGAAATTGAAAGGAAAACTTTAAATTATTCTTCATAGCCCTATCCCTTAATCCTTCTATATTACCGATTTATCTCTTAGTCCTGCGGAATCTCGATAATATTTAAACCAACATTTTCCCGCAAACAAAGTAAATTCCCGATACCCACCTTAATCCTCCAAATCTATATTAACCCCACCAAATCCCCAGATTGGGAGCAGACCAACCTACCGCTGCCCAACCTCCACACCCCGGGAAATCTTGTTCCGACAATGCGGGATATTGTTCCGACAACGGGAAGGTTGTTCCAATGATTGGTGAAGTTGTTCAAACATGGTTTGGTCAGAAATTGATGATATAGGAAAAGCCCTCGGTAGGAAAAGCAAAAGTTAAAGTTGTTCCATCAACCGGTGAAGAAAACCCGGAAAACCCGGCCCGGGTCGGGGCGGAAGAAAAAAACCCGGATACCGGGCCCGGCAAAGTGAAAAGTTCGAGCTCTACTAATATCCCTCCGCTTTATCTTCATTAAAGCCTCCAATTTCTCCCTTTTCAGCGCCGCAGGCGAAAATTTGGAGAATTTTGGATGATCCTTAAGCCAGATTTCTTTCATTTTCACCGCCGGAGGCGAAAAACAACCAGCACGGAACAACCAGCACGGAAAGTGTGTTTTTCGTGCGTTTCAGAACCTAAGCAATTCAGGAAAAAAATATGGATTTCCATATAATTTCGCACCTTAATTATGATCAACTACATATAATCGAGATTGAAGTTGTAGTAAGCATATAGATCCTTATAAACG
This sequence comes from Meloidogyne arenaria, assembly GCA_036172955.1. NCBI lineage: Eukaryota > Metazoa > Nematoda > Chromadorea > Rhabditida > Meloidogynidae > Meloidogyne > Meloidogyne arenaria. The sequence continues at coordinate 105,125 of JARQAB010000081.1, forward strand.
TCTAAGGCACTTCGAAAAAGTTCTTCTTTTTTTAATAATTAATACATTAGATAACTACTATTAACATATTTAAAAATTTTAATTTAAATTTTGAATCTAAAAATCCAGAATTTTTAAATGTTCTTTAATTTTATTTATTTAGAAGTCAAAAGAAAATTTTACACACACGGTCGAAGTTATTTTCAAAAAATTATTTTCAATCTTCATAACAATTACTAATAATCAATTAACAAAGGGTCCGTCCTTATTTATATATTTCTAAATTAATTATTTACGTCAATAACTTTCATATCGATTTTTGGATTAAAATTAATTAATAATTTTCTGCAATGAGAAAGTGAAAATATCGTCCAATAAAATTAAATGATGTTTTAAATACAAATTAATTTTAATTATTTTAATATCATCTTCGAATTAACATTATAATCAGGTATGATAATTATTTTTATATTTCTACTATATGTAGCAAGGATATTTGTAATCTTTTTTCAACATTATTTAAATTAAATATACATAGTTTCAGTTCTGAATTTTTATTAAATCAATTAAAATACTTTTGATGTCCTTTGAACCAATATTGTAAAAAAAGCTTTATCCCGCCAATATTTTTTAGAAAATTTATGTTTATTAATCTTTTTAAATAAAGTTAGGCTAGAAATTATTGGCTTACTTTAGATTTGTAGTTGAATTTTTTGATCTCAATTTCAAAACCATCGATGTCCAAATTTGAAATGCCATTTAATTTTTTTGTTATTAAATTGAAATATTAAAATTATTTTGAATTTGATTAATAAATATAAATTATAAGAATACTACTTTTTTGTTTTTCTATTAATTAGTGAAGTAAAACTACACGGTGCTTTTGGGTCAAGTACCGTATTTGTAAATAAAATTTTGTTGAATATATTTTGTAAAAACCTATTTTAATTCCTGTATGTAATAAATTTCATATAAATATTTTTGTTAGGTTTTTACATTCAAAATATTTTCTTTAATTTCATTAAACGAAACAATAATTTTTATAAAATAAATTTATTTTACTCAAACTATTTCTAAAATAACAGAGTTTTAAATTTTTTCTTAGTTTCTGTGTTTTTTAAAATTAACATACATATATGTAGTTTTTTAAATTTATCCATAAAATTAATATATGGTTGCCTGTTTAATTTTTTCTAATATTTTAATTATTTCTAAATATTTTTAATCATAAACTGTTAGTCACAATTGAATATTATTAGTGTTGAACTTCGAGTGAATTTTAATTTGAAGTCAATAGTGCCGTTCCAGCGGACTTGTTTGCGTCTTCAAGCTCGTATTATATTTTGCTAATTACAAATAAAGTTTAATTGATTTTTACTCATTTCAGAGCTAGCATTTTTTTATTTGGTTTGAGATCGTTGTAGCCATCTCACCCCATGCAAATACACCTGCAGTTTCACTTTAAACGTTCTTTGCTGCCATCAAAAAAGTATTTTCCTAAATAAATTATAGTTTTTTAAAAGTTTGTTGTAAATTAAATGGTTAAATTTTATTAACTATATAGTTATAATATTTTGTTGATTAATTATTTTAGTTACTTTCTCGTCTGTGGTGAAAGATTGTAAGATTTTAATTAATAAAAGTAAAAATATACTTGTGCCCAAAAGGGCATAAGCCCTCCACTATTTTTCCATTCCTCTCACCTATTTAAATTTACCGCCCACAATTTATTTTGTTTAACCACGCCTACTTTTGGCTGTAAAGTTAGCGCTCGGCTGTCCCTTAAATCACTTCTTTCAAAACTTCTTTCAAAACCTTCTTCTTTAATTTTTCTAAATTCCTTTATACCTAATCAATAAACCAACTTTTCTCCCTTCAATTGGGAGCAGGAGAGCGGAGCACTAACTTATATTATTTGTTCGTATTTCACCACATATTTTAATCACCAATTTACCACACCGCGGATTCCGAGCTGTTATCGGACCGCTAAATTTATTTGTTAATTTAAATAAATCTTTTCTTCTTTGGTGTGTTTAATTTTGGGGATTTTTGGTTAGGCTGTTGTTGTCATCATCGCTTATAAGCTTAAGAGAACTTTCAGTTCTCTGTCCTCCCTTTATAAGCGTCGTCCCTCCCATAGCCGGAGGCCGTACAAATTGTGTGTCCACCCGAAAGGGCTTTTGGGCACATATAAAAATTGGAGCCCCGTACGGGTCCGCAGTCCAATCGCACTGCCCCCGTTTCTTCAGGCAATTGTGCCAATCAACACGTCTGCCTTTTTAGGCTAAATTTTGTGTTCTCATCCTGAACACGCGGTTTTGGCCCTGAGTGCCAACCGTTATCTGCTCATCAGCCAGCAGCTCACAAATTCTTACTCCTGGGGAGTAAGTCAACATTTATCTGCTCACAAGCCAGCAGTTCACGAGTTCATCAGCTATTACTCCTGGAGAGTAATCTACAAATCGGAAGCGATCCGAATCACAGCCTTACCCCACAAGCCCGCACAACAAAGTGCGCAAAGTCGTGTTCCCCCAAGCGGACCGACATATATTCACGCTCCTTGAAGGACGCGCCTTTTTCCGCGAACAAACCCGCTCATCCTCTTTTCTATAATTTTAATCTCTGCTTTTTGCTAGCAATTTTTGTGCTTATTTTGCACATTTTTCATGGAAAGAAGTCATTCCTTTGTTTTCAAAACTTAGGTCTTAACACGGTTCATCAGTTGTGCACATTTTTGCACATTTTACACGAAAACAAGAAGGAATTTTTATTTGGCCAAATCAGCGGCCAATCAACAAGTTGGTGCATTTTTGCACATTTTTTGAGAAGAAAAGGGACACGAAAGCCTTTTCTTTTGTTTGGCCAACCCGTCGGCCAATTACACGGTTAAGTCAAAGCGATTGACTTTGCATTTTTTAGTGTTTATTTACACTTTTCACACATCTGCGTTTTATCTCTTTTGAAAAGAGAACTTTGTGCTGCCACTTACTAGTCGCGGCAAACACCAACTTAGCACAAAATATACCAAAAGTGCTCACTTTTCACATTCTTCATCAATTTTTCTGACTTTGATAGTCAGTCTTCAACAAGTTTTAATTTTAGCTTAAAGGCACAAGTTCCTTAAGCTTTTGCGTTTTTGGACTAAATTATCTAGTCCAACGCTTATAAGCAGATTTTTATAACTGCTTATCACGATGCCATCTTCAGGACATATTCGAAGGAAGATTGGGCTAGCTCTGAGAGCCCTCAAGGATCATATCACCGCGGCAACTACCCTTTTGGGTAATGAACAACAGGTACAAAACCCGGCACGCCTCCGGGCTGAAAGACATCAGTTGATTCGCACACTTGAGCGAATAGAAACTCTCGATCACGAGTGGACAGGATTTATTGATCTCCTGGATGGAGGAGATTTGGAAGCTGAGGAGCAGTTGTACAACACGTTTCCTCCTAATGTACAGGAAGGACAAGTTTGGGTCCATTTCATGGACTTCGCAGAACAAGCACGAGGAATTATCGGCGAGCTAGACTTCCTCCTTCTGGAGATGGAAGAAGGAGTAACAGAGGCTAGCGAGCGTAGTGAACGAACACGAGAGTCACAACGCGTTCAAAGCCGAACTCAAGATGAAGAGAGTATTGGAGGAAACAAGGTCAAGGATACTCCAATATTACCAGATACACGTTTACCAGAGCTCAAGATGGAGCCATTCAATGGCGATCCGAAGAAGTGGCCAGCTTTCTGGCAATTGTTTTCGATCAACATCGATCAACGTCAAATGGACAATGTTAGGAAGATGAGTTATTTGCTCACCCTCCTCCAAGGTCCCGCTAAAGATTTAGTTGCGGGATTCATTTTATCCAACGAAAACTACACGAGAGCACTAGATTTGCTCAAATCACGATATGGCGATAATCGAGCCATCACTGAAGCACTTGAGTCGGAGCTCATGAATTTGAGTCCGCCAAACGAGTCCTGCCATTCAATTCGATCTTTTGTGGATTCGATCGAACGAATTTGTCGTCAGCTGGAAGCTTTCAATATTGTCGATCAATCTCCATTTATATCGACAGCCATCAAATCCAAGTTGCCCCGCTCTATTGTCTCTAGACTCGTAGAGAAGGAGCGAGGAGCAGAATCTCGTTGGAATTGCGCACAGCTTCGTAAGGAGCTTATCAAAATTGTCGAAATTAAGGAAGAGGTTCAGCGATGTACAGCTCATCAAACACCCAAGACAAAACTTGAGGCGACTGAGAACAACATTTCCTCTAAAAGAGGAAATTACCAATCACGACAAGGAGTACATGAGCAATCGCGTACATTTATTGCACCGGCTCACGTACACAAGAACAGACCGTTTGGGAAGTTTGGACAAAGAGAATGCTCCCTTTGCCATCAAGGAGCACACTTCCCAAGTAAATGTCCCAAATACCCGACGCCACAATCGCGTTTTAATCGGTTAAAGGAGCAGCACCGTTGTATAAGGTGTCTGCGTGAAGGCCATACCTTTAAGGAATGCCACCTTCCTATGTTATGCCGCATCTGCCAGGGAAAACATAGTTTTCTCGTTTGTACCACATCAACAACGAGGAACTATACACGACCTACCAAAACAAACAGAAAGGGAACTGCGCCGAATAGGCAGTTTACCCAAATGACAACCACTGTCGAGACTCCATTGACTGGAGCTAATTTAACACAAGAGGATTCGCCCGACTCGGAGAGTGATCGAACCAAAGCAGTTACAGCCATGGCATTTCCCCACTTACGCAAAAAGTTATCAGCGTACTTAATGACACGAAAATTGGCAATCGAATCGCCAAAGAATAGGAGCAGCCAAACACTCGCTTATGTGTTCTTTGATCCAGGCAGTCAGCTCAGTTATATCACCAAGGATCTAGTGGATAAAATTCGTCCACCTCGAATATCAATCGACAACCTTGAAGTGCACGGATTTGGCGGAACAATGAGAGATCCAATCCGAATCCGCTCGCCAACATATGCCGTCTCAATCAGGAGAGAGGACGGGGGCTTGGAAGAGCTCGAACTCAATTGGACCAAGGAGATCAGTACTCCTTTCGAGATGGTTCAGTGGACGACAGAAATGCCCACTCAAGGTTTAGAGCACCCAGAAGTCCAGCAAGCAATCAAGATATCATCAGAAGTCCCAGGAATTATGCTTGGAACACGCCACTTTTGGAAGTTTTTCAAGGAGAGGACTGAAGTCGCTCCAGGAATTTATGTCATTCAGACTGCCTTTGGTCCAGTAGTCGGAGGTGAGTCTGATATGAGTCCTTATGGAGGACGACCTTCTCACTCTATGATAGCAATCGGCAAGTCTAATATCGACCAAATGCCTCCTTCCAATATTATAGAAGAATTTTGGAATTTGGAGGGGATAGGGATTACAGAGGATCCCGGAGCTGACGATGACCAAATCGCTGTTAAACAGCTAGAGTCCTCGATTGCCCAAGATAACGAAGGGCGTTACACAGTAAGCTGGATCTGGCGTGAGCCAAAGATAACACCACCAAGCAACTACAGAATGGTCTATAGTCGACTTTGTTCGACTTACAACTCTCTCGCACGATCAAAGGACCTTTTGGATAAATATCATCAAATCATTATCGATTATCTTCATAGAGGGATAATCGAACCAGCACGAAAGGATCCAGTAGGAAAAGAACATTATCTGGCTCACCATGCAGTTATTACTCATAAGGTGAGACCAGTATTCGATGCTAGTGCACATCCGAGGGGGCAACCTTCGTTAAATGATTGCCTCCTCCGTGGCCCTGTGCTCCTACCAGAATTAGTAGGACTGCTGCTCAGATTTCGCCTACCAAAATTTGTGGCGATTGCTGATTTGGAGGCAGCATTCCTAATGGTAGGCCTACACGAAGAAGACCGGGAAGTTGCCAAATTCCTTTGGCTGAAGGACCCGGGTAAACCACCATCTAACGATAATATCCAAGTTTATCGTTTTGCGAGAGTTGCCTTTGGCGTTATTTGCTCCCCTTACCTTCTGGCGGGAGTAATACGTCACCATCTAGAAAAATACGGCACGAAGACTGCTACGGAATTGTCTAGTAGCCTTTATGTGGACAACCTTCATTTAGGAGCAAGCTCTCCAGAAGAATTAGTTAGGAAATGCAATCAAGCCAAAATGATATTCTCGGAGGCGAAAATGAACCTGCGAGAATTTACCTCCAATTCACAAGAGACAATTTCTGCTATTCCTGCAGAGGACCGGCTCGACAAATCAGAGGTTAAGGTATTAGGAATGCAGTGGGATATACAAAATGACGAGCTCGGATTTCAATGGCCGAGTAGTCAGGTTAATCCCAATCCAACACGACGTACAGTATTAAGCACATTAGCGGGGATCTACGATCCACTGGGACTATTGTGCCCAGCTGTCCTGCCCGCAAAGTTATTTTTCCAGCAATTATGGGACGAAAAACATGACTGGGACACTCCACTTGCCTTGGAGGAGCAATCCTTTTGGGAGAGTTTCCTCCAGGGTTGGCAAGTTCAGGAGATTCGTCTGCCAAGGAAAGTCCTTCATTCACACGATAACATACAGATCCACGCGTTTGTTGACGCCTCTACAAGCACATATGCTGTGGCAATTTTCTTAAGAGGAGAACTTAACAGTTCAGCCTCCTCTAACCTTATTTTTGCCAAAACCCGCCTTAAGCCTAAGAAGGGTGGCAAAACACTCACAATACCACGAATGGAACTCATAGCTATACTTATTGGCGTACGAGCATTGGCTTACGTCAATAAGGAGCTAGGGAAACCAATTGATCAAGTTCATCTATGGAGCGATTCCCAAATAGCGCTCTCATGGGTCAAATCACAGCAAAACCAACCAACATTTGTTCAGAGAAGACTGAACGAAATAAGGAAGTACGAATATATACATTTTCATTATGTAAGGACCGATGAGAATCCGGCCGATACAGCGACAAGGGGGGCCACTCCCACCGAGCTCCGTTCCGACCTAAGGTGGTGGAGAGGACCGGACTGGCTCATTCAACCACAGTCTAACTGGCCTGAGGATATCACATTCGAATCATTCACGAACCGCGACCTCGATAAATTTGAGGAATCTGAAGAAGATCACTTTGATACGCAAATATGCCTTGCGGCTCCAGAGGCATCTCATGGGACTCATCAACTATTGAAACGTTTGAGTTCATGGGGTAAAGCAAGGCGCGTTATGCTATACATCCTTCGCTTTGTCAAAATAGTGCTCGGGAAGGAAAGAGCACAATCCATCAGATTGGATTCCATTTCTTTAAATGGAGTCCCCACGACTCACGATTACGAAATTTCCGAGGAATATTTAATAAGATGGGAGCAGATAGAGTGTGGCGAGGAACTCAGTAAATACCGCCACATAATCGACAATAATAAGATCATGCGTCTTCAAACTCGCCTGACGAATAGTCAGGGCCCCGAGGGGTTGATTCATCCAGTATTGCTCCCAAAACATTCAGATGTTGGGAAAGCAATCATGAGAGACATCCACACACGGTTATGTCACGGAGGTGTAGATTGGACTCTTACAGAGTTCTTGAACAATTATTGGCAGCCAAGAGCTCGTCAAGCTATCCGCAAAGTTATATCAGAATGTATGGCTTGTAGGAGGATGAACTCCTATAAATATGCTTTACCAACAATGCCACCTCTTCCAGCAGACAGAGTCCAGCAAAGATTGCCATTCCAGTCAATTGGAGTGGATTATGCTGGTCCGACACTCACTAAAGTCCAAGGCTCCCTCGTAAAGTGTTGGCTAGTTTTGATAACTTGCCTCACAACAGGAGCAGTTTATATTGAGCCTACATTGGATTTAACAGCCGCCTCGTTTCTTAATGTTTTTCGCCGTTTCATCAGCCGGCGTGGACGTCCAGATCGCGTACTTAGTGACAATGGACGTAATTTTGTTTTAGCAGAAAAAGCCTTGAGCGCTGCTCTCGTTTCCCACCTGGCAGAGAACAAAATCGAGTGGAAATTTATTCCAGCTCTTTCTCCCTGGGCAGGCGGAATTTATGAGAGGCTCATAGGCATGGCAAAAACATGTTTCAAAAGGACGATGGGGAGACAAATACTCCCATATGATCAACTCGCAACATTTACGGCTGAGGTAGAAGCCGCCCTTAATTCAAGACCTTTAACTCACACATCAGATGAGGAGGGAGCTCCCCTACCTTTACGCCCAGTTGATTTTATCCAACCTGGAGCTACACTCAGTTACGACCTCACGTTCAAGAAAATCAAAAGGGATAAACACGTTCTCCCTCACGACCAGCTCCTTACATTGTGGAGGAGCACTTTAGAAAATCTAGATTCCTTCTGGGAACGATGGAAGAGAGAATATCTTGTTATTCTGCGTGATCGCTCTAAGTGGGAGCACACTGGTCCAAGACTTCAGACACACTCAGCTCCTAAATTGGGAGAAGTTGTGTTGGTAGAAGACGCCATGCGACCAAGAAATGCATGGTTTTTAGCCCGAATTGTAGGGTTAAACGGTCATCCGGGCCCTATAAGGAGCGTTAAGCTCCAAATGCCAATTGGTCGAATAACCACGCGACCAGTTAACAAGATTTGCCCACTCGAAGCAGGGCCAGAACAAACAGACACACAACCAGTCAATAATCCTGTTGAAAGCTTTACTCCTATTGAGGAGGAGCAGGTAGAGGAGCCTGAGCTCCTTGAACCACAAGAGCAGAATAATCAGTTGAGTGAGAATCAGCCTCCCACAACTATCATTAATCAGAAACCAAAAGAACCTGCAGCTTTAGTTTCAAAACATAAAATGGTCACGAGAAGAAAGGCAAAATTAGGCATTCAATCAATTTTAGCCGTTTGCCTTTTAACCATCATAGTTTCTCCTGTCTTAGGATTTACTCCGCCAATTAAATGTGAAGGCTGCCCAACTTGCCATGGATGCTTAGTCCACTGTAGCAAGGCGGGAGTAAATGTCCTTTCACCGCCAAAAATAAGCAAAATTGAAATTTGCTGTTCGGATCGTTGCCAATTACTACCAGGCCAAGACGAGACAATTCATCAGCTTCCCAAAGAAATATTGGTCAATGACTATACTTGTCATGCCAAATTTTGGGACACAAACCGAGAAATACCATTCGAAGTTAGCACGAAATGTTTAGCATTCCACCAATGTCAACTAGTGGATTGCACAATTTGCCTTGATTTATTAACAAATCCAACGTGTAATCCAATGGCTGCCGCCATTGTTTTAATTGGAATTTGTTTTCCTCTCCTTCTTATACTCAGTTGTTGTTGTAAATCACTCCAAACACTGCTCCGTCCATTAGGAGTACTTTGGAGAATCATGCGTCCCCTTTATACCTGGGGGAGAAGAAGAGGAAGCAAGGCATTAAGCAAGGGACGAGAATATGTACGAGAGAATCAAGCAAACATCAAGGAAAATGCACGAAAATTCAAGAAAGGAGCCCAAAAGAGGAGCAAGGAAATGAGACAAGCGAGTCTTGCTCGACTAGCACGATATGGAATAATCCCTGCTCTCCTCTTGCTCCTCGCCCATTTGATTATCGGAGAGCCAATTTCGATAATTTCACAAACAGAAAATTGTCGAGTACGAGAAGGTACTCGAATTTGCACAATTTTAAGCTCCACTACATTGAGCTTACTACCAGCTGGGCAACCAACTACTCTTCTAATCAAGGATAGAAGAGGAGATATTTTGGGAGCATTAATGCTCACGCTCAAAGCTCTTACTCTTAATTGCAATCCAAAGACGCTCACATAGTTAAGAAGCTACCGTATAAATACCAGATCAGTATGGAGATGCCCAAGTGGCGGATCATGCTCTGGTAGCTTCTGTTCACAAGTAGGAGCCAATACACACATACCCGAACTAGTCGAGGTTATTGACAAGCCAGGGAGCAGTGGCTGTTTGGAATCCTCCGCTCTATGGAGTAAAGGATGCGGATTTCCTACCGCCAGCTGCTATTTCTACCGTTGGTATGCTATCCCTATGACTCTCGATGTTTTCGAACTTTTCGAGTGTCCTACTTGGGATTTTCATATAAAGACGATATTGCAACTCACAGTTAATGACCAAATCGTAGAGGAAGCAGTCACATTACATCCGGGATTAACCCATCATTGGGCCAACATATCCCTTACGCCAATATCAGTGACAAACCCTCCAGCTCCGGTCTTGAGCACTCCATTCCTTACTCACGGATTTGCTGTTGCTCTAGGAGATGGAGTCCCAACAGACCTCAAATGTCAAGATAGACCGAGTGCAGCAGGTTTTGGTTGTAATATTTCGGCAAATACCTGCAAAGATTGCCGTCCGACACCCGACGGGTCAATCGCATGCCAGTGTAGAGAATTTGACGGGGAAGAAATTTTGGCAGACCCCGCAAAAAGATTACCTCTAACTATTGGCCGACATACGTTTCTGACTGAGGACGACCAAGTATACGTCGAACAGTCATACACACCGATACAGATCAATCTACAAATGAATAATTTTCAGTTAGTGACAGAGATAACCGAGTCCACTTGTCGAGTAACAATAAACGACGTTAGTGGCTGTTATCGCTGTTTAACAGGAGTTCAAATTAAATATTCGTGCTCGACCGATTTTGGGTCGTCACTTGCCGATATCAAATGTGATGATGGAATTCGCTTTATTGCTCGGTGTTCCTTTAATGGAACTGAAGGAGCAGCGCATTTTGCCTACAATAGATCAAAAATTGACACAGAGTGTCAAGTCCGTTGTCCAGGAGGAAATAATCAGTTAAACATCAAAGGACAGCTCTTGTTTATTCCAATCCAGTGGAGGAAAGAGCGAATTGTCCAATCAAGTAAAGGTGAAAAATCCTCATCATGGAATTTCAATCCATTAAGATTTCACCCAATTTCACTTATAATGGCAACTTTACCAATGCCATCTCCAATATATTTATTACTAATAACCATTTTAGTAATTATTGCTGTTTACAGTTTCCTGCGTTTTAAATTCATAGTTTGGAGAAAAATGAGCTCTTTGCTCATCACTAGTTTATTAATAAACAATTTTGCTGTCGAGGGGGAAGGGGCTTTGCGCCCATTATCAATTTTTGGCATCTCAGCCATCCACCCCCATCTACGCACATTTATTCACAAATCACGACATACCCACACTCAGAACAAAAAGAGAAAATTTGGGATGGGCACAAGCAAGCCAAACAGATGGCAAGCCAACTTAAAATGTTTGCCACTCATCCATTCATTAAAAATAAATTGTTGAGCCATTCTTTTATTCAACTAACTTTTGGCTCTTTTCGTTTATTGTTTATAAGAAAAAATTTATTTCTTTATACAAAAGAATGTGCAAAAACACTTAACTTAGTTTTGCACACAACCAAAAGTCATCAACACATTTCCATCGGTTTAATTTTGTCAAAGAAAGGAAAAGATAATTTTTATTTTTCCTTTACAAAAGAAGGCAGAAAAATAACCAATCCACATCTGGGCAGAAAAAAGAGTGCTCACTGCTTTAAAAGCAAAGCGTACAAAAAAGAAGAGTTTGGGCCAATGTTAACAACTCCGCCCAACTTAAGTTGTTTATCCACTTCCCCCAGAGAATGTTTTTTCATTCTCATTTCAACAAAATTATTTTTAAATAATTTAAATAAATTTAGGAAAATTTATTCTGCGATAATGCCGTTAGGCGACTTTTTTGCTGTTCCTCCTCGCAAACCAGGGGAAACCAAGGATGAATATTTGCAAGCATGTCTTGCTGTTGGATATACTCCCACTCCTCCGGAGAAAGGTCAGAGTATGGCTGATTATATTCCGAAGGAGCTGGGATTGATCTTTTTCGACTCCTTGTGTGGAAATGAGGCACGCCGAAGGGGAGAAGGACTGCTTACGTTTTTCTGGGAGAAACTCAGATGCCATGGAATCCCATTACCTGATGAGGAACCATGTTTAAGCAGGGCAGCCAGGGAGGAACTTGTTGAGCCAAATTTAACCGTGGCTCAATTTTTTCGAAGTAAGGGAAAGGCTTTGACACACCCGGACCTTCCCTGCATTATTATTAAGGGGGGAGTCCGTGGTTCGTCAAGAAAGAGCCGGAGACATGCTAGAGTTGTTGGACACCAGTGTTGGAAGGTGGGAGAGTCCCACAAGAGCTTCTTTCCGTTGGAACACATTATTTACGATCCAACTGAATCGGATCGGAATTTAGGAGAAAATTCTGCCACGGGTTTCACCCCGCCAAGCTCACCGCCACCCGAATTACCACGAGGAGAAGGCCCATCTAGTGAGGAGGAACACGTAAAAGATAAGGAAACCAATGAGCTTAAAATAAGCTTTCCGCGAGGAGGACCCCCAATTCGCGCGCTTTCAATTTTATTTTTTATCGCGGTTTTTACCGTTTTTATTAATGGAAATTTTGCTTGTTGCCTTAACTCTCCCGATATTTCTCTCTCTCATTTTAATTCTTTCTTGCCTATAGAAATGAAAAGAATTTCTTCTAACAACTGTAACAACAAAGCGGAAAAACGAGCAAAGGAGAACCTTTATCTAGAAGTTTTCGGGTCACCAACATCAGCTGCGCAGCAGCAGGAAATGGAACAACATTTAAATGAAATTAATGTTGAGCAACTTCTAGAAATTGGAAATAAACCAGTTATTGCGGTGGCACCAGAAGAACTGGACAACGTAAATTTTGAGTCTACAACCAGCGCTTTATTAAAATCAACATCGGAAATTATTAAAAATAAAGAAATTAATAAAATTATTTCTGCAACTCAAAATGGAAAACAAATGGGAGAGAAACAACAAGAGAAGAAAGAAATGCCTGCAGCTTCAACTAAACAAAATTCATTGGTTGTTTCTGTAGGTGAGGGAAAAATTGAATTGGGGGAGAGTAATAAAGGGAACATTTTAATGCCAGATCTGAAGGCTAAGTTGGAAAAGGAGCGCTTAAAACAAGAGAGGCAAAACCAGAAAAACCAAAGCCTCGTTGAAGCGTTTTTTTCCTTTGCGCAGAAACTGACTGCTCAACAACCAGTAGTCAACGCGCCAGCAGCCACGGGGGGAGTTTGTGAAAAGACCGCCACTCACAAGGAAGCGGTCAATAAATTTGCGGTGACCACTCCCGCTGAATCGCAGTGGAAATGTTCTTCATCTGGGCGCTCTAAAGGTGGAGAGAGAGAGAATACTTTAGGTGAGCAAGATCGGGTTGAGTCCAATGACCGTTATTCCCGTTCAGGTTCTGGGCGTTCACATTGGGGAGTTTCTGATCAACATACAGAAACTTTGCGAAAGGTCCAAACTACCACGGGTCAACTCTGCGGTCAGATTTCTGATGCAATTCATGCTATGGAATCTGGAAGAGCCAAGTTGACGAATGAGGAAGAACATGACTTACTTGCTATTGATGGGGCCGCGAAGAGATTGATGAAATCGATACATATTGCATTTGGACACTCACGTCGTTCTCGATAACCATTTTTTGTTTTGCCGGGGGGAGTGTGCCCAAAAGGGCATAAGCCCTCCACTATTTTTCCATTCCTCTCACCTATTTAAATTTACCGCCCACAATTTATTTTGTTTAACCACGCCTACTTTTGGCTGTAAAGTTAGCGCTCGGCTGTCCCTTAAATCACTTCTTTCAAAACTTCTTTCAAAACCTTCTTCTTTAATTTTTCTAAATTCCTTTATACCTAATCAATAAACCAACTTTTCTCCCTTCAATTGGGAGCAGGAGAGCGGAGCACTAACTTATATTATTTGTTCGTATTTCACCACATATTTTAATCACCAATTTACCACACCGCGGATTCCGAGCTGTTATCGGACCGCTAAATTTATTTGTTAATTTAAATAAATCTTTTCTTCTTTGGTGTGTTTAATTTTGGGGATTTTTGGTTAGGCTGTTGTTGTCATCATCGCTTATAAGCTTAAGAGAACTTTCAGTTCTCTGTCCTCCCTTTATAAGCGTCGTCCCTCCCATAGCCGGAGGCCGTACAAATTGTGTGTCCACCCGAAAGGGCTTTTGGGCACAATACTCTCAATGATATTTTAAAGTACTCTTCACTTCTTTTATTAGTTTAAGTGCTAATGAGTTGTTATTACAAATTACGCAACTTAGCATTGGAATAATAATTTTTAATGATTCTAAATTAAATATAAATTTTTAGATTTTTTTCTCAATTAGATGTGGCGAACATATTATGTAGTAATGGATACTTTGTGGGTTTAGTCAGATATCATATTTAAAAATGTTTTTTAAAAGATAATTTTAAATAAAAATTAATTTTAAACTAAATTGGTCTTTCCCGGTTAAGAGAAGAATATACTTATGCTGCGGATTAATGAATTTGTTTCTTAAGCCTGTTTTCATAATGGAGATCTTTTTATTTGGTCTAGTTTATCAAGTTGATTTCGTTCAATTGTAAATAAAATATATATAAAATTATATGATTAATTTTCAAAAATTTTTGTCACAGGCATTGAATTATTTTAATATAATTTACCCATAATAACATTCATAATACTAATTTTAATAATTATGGCGATTTCTTCTTTATAATTGCTGTACATTTATTCAGTAAATTATCCTCTTTTATTAAAAAATTATGATTATAAAATTATAATATTATATAAATTAAAAAAATATAAATAAAAATATAAATTATGAAACAATTTTCTAATGCTCTCTAATCAGACCTCCTTAATGTACGCACAAAGTTTTTTTTATTTTTTTGTTGAACATCGTAAAGAATTAAATTCTTGATTCGCCCGACATCTTTAATAAAATTACATATTAGATTTCTAGTTTTCACACAAATAACATCGTTTTTATGAGAATACTATATTTTTAAATAAATCATATTATAAGAATATTGTATTTTATTATGAAATAACTATATTCAATGACTAATTTTATCAATCAAAAAACTTTAAAATACTGCATTGTAAATGCTGTTATTTTTATTATAATGATCATTTTCATATTATTTTTTTTATTTTAAACTACTATTGTAATTTAAAAATATAAAGGAAAATTTCTACTAATTATTTATTGTTGTTAAGCCAAATTTTAATAAATATATCTTATTTAAAATTTTTTAAATTTTTTTAAAACATTCAACTGTTGAAAAAGTTTGTTCCAATGAACCTATTTCATTTAGATAAACATTTTTTATCAAAAATCATTTAAAATTACACAAATTAGTAATAAAAAATTTTCTTTACAAAGAAAATCCTTTTCTCATGGAATCGAGAGGAGACCGTGATTATAGGAGACCTCGGCACCAGAGATGCACGAAAATAGAATTTCGCTCTCAATGAAACGAAAACGAAAAAAATAAATTCGCCAATGTACGAAACGAAAACGAAACAAAAAAAATAAATTTCATTTTTACGAAACGAAAGAAACGAAAAAAATCTCAATTTTCACGAAACGAAACGAAACGAAACGAAAAAAATCAAAATTATAAAAATGCCTAATTTATTAACTATTTCCCCTCGAATGCCTAATTATTTAGGTGTCCCATTATCTCGCAATATCCTTTCAAATCATTACTTTATTAAAATCCCACCCCCACCAATATTTGAGTCTCAGATTACTTTTCTTTTTATCTCAGATTACTTTTCTTTTATAGGACCGGATCTGGCCGGATTTTTCCGGAGTCAGGGCCCCAAATCCTGCCTGATATCCCTTCAAATATCCTAACATCCCCATATCTGTCCAATCCCCCTTAATTGCTCCAAATCACAGATATTCCTTCAAATCCCCTTATATTCCCCTAAATTACTTGATATTCCCAATGGACCTCCAAATCCATCAATATCCCTCATAATCTATCTAAGTCCTTCTAGATTCTGTGATATAATCTGATCCACTATATCCCCTTAAATCCTTCTTGGTCTGCCGATATCAAGCTCACATTCTACTATATCCCATCAAAAGCCTCAATTTCCCCTTTATCCTTCATGATCTCATTAAACCAATAGGACTGAACCGATGTATATACATGGGAGACCAGTCACTTGATAAGATCCAACTATATCTTAAATACCTTAATAAAGCCTTGAAATTCCATCCAATTTTCAGCGCCGCAGGCAAAATTTTTGAATTTCCAGTTCCCGGAAGAAAAATTTTCAATTTTTGACTTAAAAATACGCCAAAATAGTAAAAAATTTGTCTAAAAATATCGAATATTTTTTCGTCATTTTCGTCCAAAAATTGAGTTTACGAAACGAAAACGAAACGAAAATAATTTTTTAGTGAAATACGAAACGAAAGAAACGAAAAAAATTATTTTTAAACGAAACACGAAACAAAACGAAAATCATCAAAAATCCACGAAAATCTACGAAAACGAAACGAAACGAAAAATTTTCGTGCATCTCTGCTCGGCACCGTGATTATAATTTAAAAAATTATAAATATTTAAATTACAATACATAATAGAATTATAAATTCTCATTTTTCAAATTTTTTTAATCCTAAAAAATTCCCCTACAAAATTTAAAAAAAAATTTATCTTTTCTCTACACAATCAAAAAAATATATTTTTTCTCCCAATAAAAAAAGGGAACAACATTTTTTTAAATTTATTTTCTTTTTACAAATTAAAAAAATATATTTTCTTCACACAATAAGAAAAAGGGGGCATCATCTTTGGCCTTCCCCATTTCACATATATATTTTTATACAGTGTAATATAGAAAATTTTATCCCTCATTTTTTCACCTTTGCCATTCCATGTTCTCTGTTGTGATTCTGTGAACTAGTAATTTTTATGTTTATAAAATAAAAAATATCTTTAAATTAAAATTATTTAAATTAATCTTTAACCTGAAAGTTAAAAATTTTTTAAAATGATAGTCTTGTTAAAATTTTCTATTTTTTGTTATTAATGATTATATCGTTTAGTCTATATACATAATTATTAATCTTAAAAAATTTTTAGAATGTAGAATTATTCATTGCTTTATATTTAAAATTCTTTAAATCATATAAAGAAATATAATAATTAATTTACTTCAAAAATATAACTATTAAATTATCTTAAAATTAGAACTTTTTATAGTTAGTTGGTGATAATTAATAATCAATTTTTAATTAAATTTGTAAATAATTCCGCAATCCTATCCATTATTTTGCTCTGGAATTTTATTATACATACATATATACTATAACTTTTTTGTGTCATTCCACCTTTGAACAATATTACAATAATCTTGGTGTTATTTTAATTTTCATCAATTTAGAAAATTTTTAATGAGCATATTTGCACCTTATACTCAATACCATAATGTACTCAATACCCTCCAAAGGATACCCCAAGAGGACTTTCCTATGATTCGCCGACCATTTGAAAATTTTAATTTGTGAAATGATGAATTTTGAATAAAATTGCTAAAATTAACTCGGGATTTTTGGGCGTTTTATTTACAAGAGATTGTAGAAAAATTACAAGAGATTGTAGAAACTTAATTACTAATCAATAAATTTTTTATTAATTTTGAATAATTAACATATATTATACACAAATGAATGATTTAATGATGTCTAGATCTCTAAAATCCATTGTATAGCATCTTTCCACTGTTCCTAAGTTATTTTAAAATTTCACTACAAAGAGTTGGAAAAATCGTTAAAATATTTTTTAGACCTCATTTACATTTGATAATTATAATATAATTTTAATTTTATTAATTATATAGATCCAATGATTAATTTTTTAACTGAAAACATTTATTAATTATTTATATAATTTTTAAATCGATATTTTTATCATTTAATTAATTAATTATGCTTTATGTCAATAAATTTGAAGCATGTAGTTGAAGTATACCGCAGAGATCTTCTATTCTTTCATGATGTTGTTCTAAGATAATAATCACGGAGCTCAGGTTTATTCTCTCGATTGCAAAGGAAAAGCATTTTGTAAAAACGAATATTTAGTTATATTTTCAAAAAATATATAATATTAATTAATTTCAATTTTTTAATGAATAATTAAAAATTGTGTTTTATTTAGATATTTCATAAAAATAATTTTATAACCTTCATTAATAACCTTCATTATTTCTAATATAATTTACTTTTTCATTTATTATTATTTTTACATCCTCCTTGAAAAATAAATTCTTTATTGCCAAGCTAAACTCAGAATAAAACCATAAATAAAAGAATAAATCAGAATTTATTGTAAATAAGTTAGTAGAATTAAGATTTACAATATTTAATAATATAAGAATATTATATTTAATATAATTTCATTTATAAAAATTGAAATATTTTGTAAAAAATACCACTGTTCAACCTCATCTATATTTTATCATCGTCTATAATTACTCTGTGTAACGGACGATCAGCATTCAGATCAGGCGAGCATAATGAATATTTAAAAATTTTTAATAGATAGTATAATAAATTTTAAATATTTTTTAACAAAATCTTTGCTATTCTTTTGCCAATTATCCTGCAAACCCACTTCAAACTTTGAAAATAAGTATGCTTCATTTTGATTGACTACTGACATTGAGTAAGTTCTACTTTAGTTTAATATCATATAGCCTTTCATCCCATTATTTTTGATTTTACTGGAAAATGCATTTTTGATTGACATAATTACTTATATAGTACTTGTTTTTAATGTTTTGTAAAAATTATAATTTATTAATTATATCTGTTAATAATATAGAAACAAATTAGATATTCTCAACTATATATTGTGCATGGTCGTAGTCTGTACAAAATTTTATTAGTTATATTTGAATTATGAGGCGTCTTTAAAAATTATATGATGAAATAATTTGTATAATTCGCTTCACGCGACACTCCCCGGCCGAGGAAATTAGGCAAAGATTAACCTAATTATCATGTTATATTTACATATATTGTTTACGATATCAATCTTACAAAGTAAAAATTTATAATTGTCATAAATACATAGATACCTTTTTACAAATTATTTTTTAAAATATAGAATTTTAAAAGTTAATCTCTTTAAATAAATTTTTTTTATACAATAAAAGTAAATTCATTTCTTTTATTGAATTTTTTGTAATTTATTATCTTTATAAATTCATTCCTTTTTATTAAAATTAAAAAAAATACATACAAAAACATAAAATATCTAAGTGAATAAACTTTTGTCGTTATTCTTAGCATGTAAAAATTGGTCTAATTTTGTCCAATATTCTAAGCGTATTGCAACAGTTTAATTTTAGATAACTGTTTCCGTTTTTTCAGTTAACTGAGTCTAAATTTGTTTGAGTGTCAATTTTGGTGTGGAATAGTTTGATTATTATCTGTAAATAATTGATGGTGATCCTCATTTTTACAGACTCGTTAACATTTTTTATTTTACTAAAGTCTAATTTTGATTTTTCTCTGTGTTTACACCGATAGTATTCTCTTTGTTCTTCACATCAATTATTTCAATAAAGTCAGCTTAACTTTAATTGTGATTAAATTTTATTAAAGCTTAATAGTTTACTCTTTAAATAATTTTCTTCTATTTGTATTTTGCGAAAGATCAGAATCCGGAAAGGTTAGCATTTTATCAAGGAAGCTATTATCTTTTTATTTCTATCAACTTTTTTACCTATCAAATTTTTATAAAGTTTTCAACATATTATAATTGGATTAAAATTATAATCGTCTATTATTTGTGTTTTTAAAATTTTAATAATTTAAATGGATTTAAATTTTAATCTGCTTGAAATTTTCTAAATTTTAAATAATAACATTTTTTACTAATAACATTTACTAACAACAACTATTTAATAATTTGTTTTATTATTAAATATGATTTTTTTTAGTTTATTTAAGCAAATTATCTTATTCTTAAATGAAGATATTTAAGCAACTGAATACATTTTCCTAAAATAAATTGTTAAATAAAAATATTTCCTATCCGTGTCAGGGATTTGATCTCTGAAATTTTTTTATAAAACAACTAATTGAATGAAACCTTTTATAATCCTGGAGATCAAAATATTGATTTGATTTTTTATTGAAAATTTTATAAACCGAATTCTGCGTTTATCGAAAACAAATTATAAAATTAAAATGTTTGTAAGGTAATAAATATTAGTTTGTAACATATTTTTTCAACTGAAATAAAATGTATATACAAAATTATATCTAAATATAATATTCATAATTAACACACAATACTTTAATATACTCTAGGCTTTCTAGAAAGTGGAAAAATATTTATAATACTTATTCAATTAGATTTTCTTTATATTTTAATATTCATTATAATTTAAATGGATTAATTATAGTGTATTAATTATAGTGTACACAGTATCATGCATTATTATAATGAACATACTTAGTAGTCAAGTTTTAAATTTTTAAATTTCATAATTTGGATAATAATTTCGACCTTATTTAATTTTTGAAGTTTTTTGATAGCTTTTGTTTTCGCTTTTTGTTAGTTCAGAAGGTGTGTAAATTTGAGAGGTTGGATTAAATAAGCAAGCAGATTTAGTTTTAGTTAAATATTTCATCTGATATTTAGTTCTCCAATGATTTCAATTATCTTTTAATTGTTAGATATACTTAAAATTATTTTTATTCTTTTTGCTTCGTCAGTCTTTTGAATCTTATATAACACTTTATATAAAACAAATTATTTTATTATATTGTTTTTATTTTATACCTAGATCTATAACTAAAATGGCTAAATTTATTAATTTAATTTTTATATCAATTAATTTTTTTTTAATTTATTAAAATTTCGGTTTTTATTCATATAAATCGTAATGAATTCTGATACAATAAAGGTTCTGATTTTTATTTTTGATTTCAAAACATTTTTTAAAGAAATATCAAAAAAATCAAAAAAGATCTTTGATTAGTTCAATTATGCTAATACGGTTGTTGTTATTTCTGCTGCGCATTTTTTGTTATGAATTGTCAATTTTTAATCAAATCCTTAATTTCTTAACATAATTTTGAATTGTCGGTTTTCTCAGAGAATAGTAAAATTCTACATAACGCTCTTTGGATTTCTTTTACCTTTTCCTATAAGTCTATCTTCATAGTAATTAACTCTAAATTATATTTTATTCATTAACCCATCAATAACTTTCATGAATATAAATTTAGCTGTAATCTTAATTAAATTTAATTATTTTACTTTCTTATTATAATTTTTAATTCAATTGATTACTTGAGATTTGTTGTTGTTTTTTTATTTTTTAACAACATTTTGGAATAGTTTATAATTTAGCAATATAATTAGACGTTCTGCTAATTTCAAAAATAAATTACATTAATGAAATGCTACACTAAATTACAAGCCATTTTTCACATTTATTCATAATTTTCACATTTATTCACATTTATTCATAACGTTAAATGAAATATATTAAATATACCTATCTTTAAAAAATTACTTTTATGAGAAAAAATGTAAAGAATTTGTTAAATAATAATTAAAGAAATTATTCAATTACGAAAATGTTTACCATGTTTAAAATTAATATATTTAAATTTTATTAATATGACGCTCTACTATAAGCAGACGCATTTGAATTAAATAAGTAGTAAAACTCTTATTTGCACGTCCAGGACAGCAAAATAATAATAAATAGAATAAAATAATCAGAAAAAACAAAATTAAGATCCAAAAATTAGAATTAAAAATAAAAACTAAATGCATCGTGTCATCAAAAGATGACGAGAATTTAAAAATAAAGAAAAGTTAAAATATAAATTTAAAAAGATGAATCATTTAGTCGAATAAAAGTAAAGAATTTTAAAGAAATATTCACTCTTTCTTCTAGTTTTTCCTTTCTCTTTCTAAAAATTAATAAATTTTTCTTTCTTCTGAAATAAATAAATAAAATATATTGGGAAATTTAAGTTTGATTTTAAAGTGATTTGAATTTAAAGTATTTAAAGTGTTTAAATTTGATTTGATCTTCCCTACAAGAGGTAGGAAGGTGAAAAAATATCTTAGTGATGATATTTTTCACACATCGATGTTAAAATAATCTAAAACAAAACAAATTCAAATTTTGGTGCTGAAAGAAGATTTGACAAAAAATACAAAGATAAGTTGCCGAAAAAATGGCAAGACATAAAAAGCGAAAATCTAACTTTAGAAAATCTAATAAAAAATAGTTTAAAAAGGTTATCTAATCTATAATGTCTTTTACTTTCTGAATCTATTGCATAATTTCTTTTATCATTCTGATATGAGATACTATTTATTTCTGATAAACTAGCGTTGCAAATACTGAATAATCAATACACGAGAAATATCTGATGTGGAAAAATTGATGTCATTACATGTTTGATTCTTGGAAAAGCTAATTAAAAGGTAATTAATTAATACTATCTTGAGAACAATAATTTATAATTACATAGAACTTATAATTATAAAATTATAAAAATATTTACTGTAAAAATATAAATTACTTTCAGTCGAATTTTCATTGAATTATATTTTTATTCGAATTTTCATTCTAATATTTATATATATTCAATTTATACATATAAAGATTTCTATGTTTATGTCAATCTAAAAAAATGTATAAAATATATAATTATTTAACTTATCCTGATATAGATAAAGACATAATATCAAAAAATAATGGATCTTTAATTTAGAAATAATATTTTTTATAAAAGTTTGAAATAAATCTGAAATTAACAAATATGGACGTACAATGTAAATAAATATGTATGCAAATTATATTAACATATGCTAATTTAAAAATGTTAGATTTATGTAATATTTTGATAAGCATGATTTGATAAATAAATTATGCACAATTATAAAATTTATAAATTGAATAAATACATTTAAAATATTATTAATATTAAAATATTCAAAACAACTCCTAAACAATGTGGTGGAAAGAAGCCAAACTTTAAGACATCAATAAAGTCTGATTATCGATCAAGCTTTAAAATAAACGAATATATATTAAAAAGTGTAAGCAATTTTATAACATTTTTAACTTTTTATAATATAGTTTATATTATTTTTTACAATACATTTTTAAATATTATGTATAAGAATTTTATAGGATATTTAAAATTTAAATAAGAAAGAAAAGATGTTCTTTTTTATGAGGTTTATATTTAATTAAGCAAGAATTTTAAGGAATTTTCAAAATATTCACGTTTGGAGAATTTTGTTTTTTATTAAATTTTAAATTAAGCAAATGTTGAAAGAAACTAAGTATCGATTGTCTGAAGCTTTAAAATCGATGGAAAGAATTACCGGGCGTAAAATCTTAAATGTTTTAATCGATAAAGGTGAGAATATGTATATCAACGTTAAAATAATCATACAAAAAATATTTTATAAATAAATACTATTTAAATCTTACAGATTTAATTGTTAAACATCATACTGACAAAAACATCAATTCGTATGAGTCAACGGTGATATTGAAAAAATAAATACAATAGCTTTTATTGTAAATCTATTTTAGATTTATTTTCATTAATTATTAGAAAAAGTGAAAATATTCCAAATTACTTTTAAAAAATGGCAATTAGCAATGAATATAGGATAAAATTCTATCATATTTTTTAAAAACAATATATTTGAGGTTAATAAATATAATTAAAATAATAATATAAATAAAATATTCAAATGCAATGTTGTAAAAGTTCTAAAATATTTATGTATTAACATTGCGAGAATGCTGCAAAGTTTAGATAAATTTCTTTAATAAACTTAAAAAATTTAATATAAGAATCAATTATTTTTAGGAAAACATACAATAGTAAAAATTATTGATAATCTAATAAATCAGACTTGAGAAAAATGATGAGGAGCGTACTCTAATGCTATCATTAAATTAATAATAAGAGCAATTTTTTCGTTTTTAGTCAAAAACTATGATAAATATTTGAAAACATTTATAAATATTTATAAATAATTAACATTATTATTTAAATTAAAAGACCAGTTTTTAAATATACATTATTAGTTATGTTGCATAAAAATTATTTAATATTTGAATATAATTTAAATAGGTACTAAAAGTGCAAAATGCTTATGCACTTTTTGATCTAGCGACGAAATGAAAAAATTTTTTTGTAAAATAACTGAAGTAATAAAAACCAACTACATTCGATGGAATGTAGTTGGAATGTTTATTTACAGAGAAGAAAGAAAAACTGTTCGTACAATCGAGACAAGAAGAGAAGTATATGACAACAAGCAGAAATGCTATGTAATTTTTATTAAAAATTTTGTAAAAGGATAAAATTTAATTTAATTTTGTTTATAAAATAATTTTATAAAACTAAACTTTTATATTAGAAACCAAAACTAAAAATTCCGTTCAGAATGTTTCATTTTTTAGGATGTTCTTTCCATCTGGGATGTTCATTCCATCTGGGATTTTCATCCATAGTTTATTATGTATTGTTTGAATACTAAGATAAAGAAACTGTTCAAGTATAATTTTAATTAAAAATTTTTAGAGTTAGCAGTAAATTAGTTTTATTTTACGAAAAAATTTTTAAATATAAAATTTTTATCTTTATCCATTTTGTTACAAGTTATTCATGTTACAAAATTATTATTTTATTTCAAGCATTTATAATTCAGATAATAATGTTTCATAATAGCAATGCGGAAAAATATTTAAATAAGAATAGTCAAAATAAGCAAAATTAGAATAAGCTTGAATAAGAATAAATTTAAACTTCTGAATTTAGCCAAATTGTAAATACTTTATTAATTTGGAGAAAAAGAAGAGAATTAAACTAATATACATATATTGTAATTTGAAGAAAGGAACGAGAAGTTAGTCAATAAAAAAATATAATGACGGAATATAAACAATCAAAATTCGTTTTTTATTAGTTTTTGTAAAGAAAGTCTTATTTAAAAAATTTTTTGACAAATATAATGATTTAATGGGATAAGCCCAAAACAAAATGCGACCATAACTTGCTTCAAAATAACCGAATCATAACAAATTTAGTATTAAACGATTCCTATCATCGAGCTAAAGAGATTGGACCAAAATTGATAAGGCAGGAATTTTTCAGATTGTTATGGTTGCGTTGTTATGACCACGCGTTGTTTTAGACTACACTGATTTAATTTACGAATTTTTATAGATAAACTTCAACTCTAACAACTTAAAGAAAGCCGTCTGACGGTTGCATAAAGGTTTTTAATTCATATTTATGCAAACTAAAATATCGTTCCGTTCGACGCTTTCGATCCCTTAAAGAAAAATTTCAAGACTTCTTGCACGGAATTAGTAACTAAGGCCATATTAAGGTTTCTCTTAGAAGACTATAATTTTTCTTAATGTTATTGGTAATTTAATATTATAAATATACAAATTTTTATAAAAAATATAATTATATTATTGCTAATATAAATTACTAATGAACTTTGTAACGTCATTTACAAACTTTATTTAGTTTTATGGTAATATTAGATGGTATTATTAGCAAACTATTTAGTAGTAATTTACTCCCCTTCCATTTTGTGATATAATAATGGCAACTATAAATAAATTTTGAAAATAAGTAAATCTTAAGTAAAATGAAAGGTTTTTTTATTTTTTAAAAAATAAAAAATTATATAATATAGTTTCTGTTGTAATTATGCGGCCAGCAACATTTTATTAAAAACTATCGGGAACCCCCACAGATCCTAAAGTCTGAGCCCATCTCTAGTCTGGTTCCCTGTAAGCAGAACGTTTTATATATAATTTAAATGATAATTCATTCCTATTTTTTCTAAAAATACAAATAAATATAAAATTTCTTTTCTCTAAAAATTTCTAATACCTTTATATTTGAATGTACATTAATTTTTAATTATTTTTAAAATTAATTTGTTAAAATTTACTTTTACGAAAACTTTTATTATAAATTATTTTATTTTAACTTTGACTTTATTTTAAACATTTCATTCTTACATTAGTAATATCTTTCAATTCAATTTATTCTATCTAACTATTCTAAATTCGATTGGTTTTTATTAATAAAAATCTTCATTTCTTATTACAAATATGTACATAATTATTTTAATATGATTATATCTTTGATAAAATTTGAAAAATTTTTTTCATATCAGTGAGTAATTCTAGTTACTGATTATAAATGGCAAAAAATTGTAATAAAAAAATGCAAATTTAAGTGGAGTATAAAGTGACACAATTGAATATTTTATTAGATGATGTAGAACAAAAATTACATTGAATAATTGTTGTTGGTGTTGTAATAATTATTTATAATAATTATTTGTATAATAATTATTTATATAATAATTATTTATATAATAATTATTATTTATTTAAAATTAAAGATTTAAACTGTAAAATTTAAAAGAGAAAATAAAAAATAAATAAAAAAAGATGAGAAAAAATAAAAAAATGTTTTAACAAAATAAAATTTTCATTAAATCAATAGTTTTGTTTTATAAGCAGCGGGTAAATTGGGTAGCTAGAGAGATGAAAACAATTGAGAGAGAGAAAGAAAAACGATTATTTTTCCAAACAAAAAATCTTAAATTTCATAATGTCTAAATTCAATTGTGTTAAAAAAGGAGGGAAGGAATATGGGGCGATGTTAAGAAGATTAAGGAGGAGAGGGTGTTTCTCTCAAGAACTGTTATCTATATGCTATTTATAAATATTAATTAAATTTATTTTTCTAACATTTAATAATTATTTTATATTATCAACATGATTTGAATAACAAAAGTCAAAAAATTAATGTTAACCTCTATTAAGTTTAGTACATCCTTTGTGGTTCTTTTTTATCAACATCTTATGTGTTCAAACAAAATATTGAAATATTAACATAATAATATTATATTTAATTATACACAACAAATATTTAAATTTGCTAAAATTACGACCTTGGTCTTCCACCTCGTTGATAACAATGTTAATTATAGGAAAGAATAAATTACATTAGTATGTTATTAAAATTCTCAAATAAAAATAAAGTAAAAAATTTTAATATTCCGAAATATCAATTATAGTTCTTTTATAAAAATCTATTACCTTACAATAAATTTTTATTACAAATAATACATTATCCATTTCATTATCATTATATTCTTAACAATTATTATTCACTATATCAAATTTTTGCTTTTCTAATTCTAAATCGAGAAAACAAAGCTGGAAAAGCACTTTTAAAACACAGTATAATATTTCTATATATTTAAAAATTCAAAAACCTTTTTCCAATACAAGTTTATTCTGTCATTACAAGTAATATTTTGTAAACTCAATCATTTCAAAAATAAATTTTAAAGCGTTCTTAATTATATTAATTTTAATCATATAACATATTGTGCCACTTTTTAGCTTTTTACATAAATTTTTTAAAATTTTTTTAATTAAATATTTTTTACCAATTTTTTTATATTTTTATTTATTTTATACAAAAAATTCTGTTTCTTCTATATATTATTTAATATTTTTAATTAATTTATGATTTTTGATTAAAATTTTGGAAATGAGTGATATGCCCAAAGCGTTGTGACGTATAATTTTGAAGGACGTATACATAAATGTGTCTGTTTTGATAATAATTCTGATGGATTAGTATTTATTAGTAATTATGTATGTATATTTATTAGTAATTATGTATGTATAAATAATGCAATAAAGTTGGATTTTAAGTTGTTAGATGAATTTTCTCTCACTAACTTTTTAAACCCTGACTAACTTTCTAAACCCTGACTTATTAGATAAGATAATTATATTGCATTTTCGTTCTGTTCTAACTTAAATGGACATCATCATTTGAAAAATTAATATAATTTTTAATTTTAGATTGTGCATTGTTTAAAAAAGTGATAAGTGTTTAAAAACAAACTTTTTAAGTTGTTAGATGAATCACGAAAGCATTCTGCAATAAAGTTGGATTCTCTCACTAACTTTTTAAACCCTGACTTATTAGATAAGATAATTATATTGCATTTTCGTTCTGTTTTTTAAGAAAATAATTTTTTATTATTATACATACACATATTGTAAACTACATACACTAAATACGCATATTCAGCAACAGTCACAATTTTTATTGACAAAATTCATCTGCATCCTCTCTTTATTTTGATATTTAATCCTCAATCTAATCTATAATACATATATAATATTTTTAAATTTAATTTTTATTATATAATTAAATAAAATTTAAATGAATTTTTAGCAAATATGGTTGTGTTGTTTACTCTTATTCAATAAAAAATGTATAATATTTGCAAATGGCTATATTACGTAGATTTGCAAGTTCCGCTTTGAACTCTTGATGTACTTGATTAATCGGGCAAAGTCGCATATAAAAATAGGCTGAGGAGGATTCATACATTTTACTATTTAATGTTTTACTAATTTATTTTTCCTAAAAGTTTGAATGAATATTAATTAATATTTTATAAATTATTGATCCTTATAATAAAATTTTCTAATTAATTAACCAATCTTTTCTAAAGATTGCAGCATTCTCTTAAGGCTAATGCATTAATTATTTTAAAACTTTTGCACATTGCATTTTAATAATTTATTTATATTATCATTTTAATTTTACTTAATAAACTATATGAAAATGCTTTTAGGTTTAAATTCATAGTAATTTACGTTTTGCGCAATTTTCAAATTAATTTTAAACATATATAATAAATTTATTATCTGCTTTTTACTATATACTATTTTTGATCAAATTAGTCTTTTTAACTTCTTTTAATTAACCTTTTTTAATAAGCTGTTTATCTCATGTATTCAATATTTTTTATAATTATATTGATTCTTACATTTAACAATAAATTTATTTTCGCAAAGGGTTCTATGTTAACCTTAATATTTTTTATTTCTACTGTTAATATTTTAGATTAATCTTTAGGTATATACAATATTTTAGTTGATTTGAAATGGAAGTTTCTTTTTTTCATCAGTATTACATTTCGTCATAAAGGGTATTGATTTATGATCAACGTAATTATTTATAATTTAAAATATATATTTTCCATTTTCTCTGGTTGCTTATAAATGTTCAAAAGAAGTATATTTTCAGCTAATTTTATTTTGCAAAATATATACATATTTCTCACGTTTTTACAATGCATTTTAAAGGAATAATTGTTAAAATTTTATTATATAAACAGAAAATGTTATATTTTATTAATTTCGTAGTATAGTGAATAAAGTGATCTCACGAAAAATAGTTGTTTTAAAATGAGAAATAGGCGAGGATACAGGAATAATTGTTAAAATTTTATTATATAAACAGAAAATGTTATATTTTATTTGTTATATTTTATATACCAAAAAATATAACGGACGTAGGCAACCGTTATATTTTTTAGACGGATTGCGCATGTCAAATTTGATGCTGACAAATGGATTGTTCCAAGACTTGAACGCGTAGGTAAGTACGGATGAGTTCGAACAGACGAATGATTATACAACTTGATTTTAATCAAAAAATAATTTCATTCTCTCTTTTAACTTGTATGTTATTTATGTTATGTTATTTATGTTTAAACTTAAAACATATATTTTTGTCGTCATTTGATAATCCTTAGAGAGGATTTTATATTCTTAAATCAAATTTTTACAGAATGTAGTTTTATAGATTTTTAGATTAATTTTTTAAAAGTTATTTTCTACACATCAAATATCATAGAAATCAATTTTGGATTTTATTATATATAATTTGTATCATTTTAATTACAAAAGGCATATTAATAATTTTATAAAAATAGGAATTTTATTGAATATTTTAAAAGTATATCATTAATTAAAAATTTATTCTAACAAATATTTAAAAGATAACAATTTTGCGCAATGGGACCTGATAGACATTCACAGTTAGCTTTAGACAAATTCATTATTTGTAAATTTTAATATTTTCAGATTCTCTGTTTATCAGACATATAGATTGTTATTCCTAAACCACTTTCGAAAATTTTTTTTGTTCAAAACATGAAGATTTATCATTTAAAATTTTCAATTGTTTCTATTCCGTTTCTATGACAAATCATAGGACTATTTCCTAGACTATTCTAACAATTAATTTTTCATGATTAGATATTTAACTTATAAATTAAATTTAAATCCAATAGAATTCTATTAATATGAAGAAAGTAATATAATTTTGCTCAGACAATTAATGTTACGATGAAATATTTAAAGCTTAAAATAATTTTTGCTTTATATTTTAAATTTATATTTTTATTAGTTAACTTTAAATTGAATACTATGAGTAGACAATAAATAGTTGTTAATCATTGTTTAATCACTTCGTGTCTATCGTAGCAACACAAATTAGAATTAAAACTATTATTTTTATTGTTATTTTAATAAAATTTTAGTTTAAACATATCACAAAATTTTAGGAGTGTTTATATTTTTCGAATGAAACAACTTTCAATAAATATTATTAACTATAATTATGAGAAATATATTAGTTTAGGCAATAAATTATACATGATCAATAAAAAATTGTTTTTAAATTTATGAAGTTTTTACTACATAGTACATTATCATCAATAAATAATAATAGGTGGAAAATACTCAATTGTGGAAATAGATGAGACGATTTGAAAAAGCAAAAAGGGTACAGCCCATTACGGCGCGGGCCAAAACGGCGCGACCGAAACGGCGCGACCGAAACGACGCAGGCCGAAACGGCGCAAGGCCAAAACGGCGCACGGCCAGAACGGCGCAAACCCAAAACTACACAGTGATAGTGATTAATCGTGTGATCAACCATGAAAGTGATCACTTGATCTCGAGTGATCAACCTGATTGTGATCGATCCGACCCTAGTGGTCGATCAAAAATCGCTAGCCACCTTTTCGTACACTGATCCTTCGAATTATTATTCAAATTCTGCAATAAGTTTTGCGCATTAGGGGAAAATTGTTCCAACAATGTGGAAGATCGTTCCAATATTGAGAAAAGTTGTTCCAATAACGGTGAAGGCCGTTCCGACATCAACGACCAGAATCAAAATAACTAGTCTATTGATTTATTTATTGATAACTATGTAGTTATAGGGGAAACTAACTAGTTATATAGTTATATTGGAACTATCTGAATCTCGCAGTTATTTCTCGCAGTTATACTTACTAGTACGTATATGATCTAAATAGTTTTGTTACTCTTAGTTTCTGTTATCACTCTTTGTTATCACAAGATGTTGTCTAGATGCGACCTTACATCTAAGACCTTACATACGATCACTCTTCGAGCTATATCTGTCGATCACGTACAATAGCCATTATGGGAAATTTTTGCGCCGTTTTGGCCGTGCGCCGTTTTGGACTTGCGCCGTTTTGGCCTGCGTCGTTTCGGTCGCGCCGTTTCGGTCGCGCCGTTTTGGCCCGCGCCGTTTCGGGCGTGTCCCAAGCAAAAAATATCATTTGAATATTTTATAAATAATATTTATTCAAATTGAAATTGAAGAGTTTATAAAAAGATAGAAGTGTTAGATTTAAGAGTTATCAATTCGTCCTTTTATATTGATATATTAACTTAACCCCATATTATTTATTTTTCAAAAGATAGAAGATTATGTAATATAGTCTAATAATGATCAATGAAAATTTTTTAAACGTTTAATTTTATTCGCCATGTGAATAGACACTTAAAGATATTTTTATATCTCCTAAAATTCAAGTTTTAATATCAAAAAAGGTAAAAAGCGTTGACCTCTAAATACCCATTAGATACTGTATGGCGAACAACATTACCGGGACAAGCAAAACTCAACCAATTACTAACAACGGTCATCTTTTGTTGCAGCATGTTAGCCGAATATCTATGGGGCCGAACATCTATAAATTTACAAGATTTCTAAAAACTAAAATAAATTAACAATTTAGAATTAATATTTAAATTTTTTTACGCCAGATTTAATGCTTAGTTCATTTATTGTACATATAAATCCGAAGCTCAACAAGGAATTATGAAATTTCCTTTATTAACATGAGAACAAGTATCTTGGAGAAAGATCCTTATTTACATTTTATTAAAACTTCTAATGATGAAACTACATAAAGTGATCTAAAATCCTTATAGGATTTATTATAAAAAATATATAATAATTGAAAAATATACAATTTACCAAATATGAACTTGAAATGAATTATACAATTAAAAAATTCAAAATGTTTTTTGATACATTTGATCACATTTATTTATTTTTAGGAAGAATATTAGCACTTTTGAAGAAGAAATGGATTATAATGAGGAAAATTATAATGAAATGGTTTAATTATTTTTAATAAAAATTATTGAATAAAATCTTTAGGTATCCAAGTTAGGATGGCATTTAACAATGATATTATTTCTATTTCATTTTAACACCATTTTATAAAAAAATCATTTATTAAATAAAATATGAGTGCGGAAAATAAAAAAAGGGCTTTATATTTGAAAAATAAACCCATACACATTTAATTATTAAACATCGATAAAAAAATATGTCATGATCTAAGAAAATAATTTTAGAAAAAATATTTTTAGTAAAATATTAATAAAAATATATCAATCTTTCTTTTACTTAAACAAGTAAACTATTTAATAAACTATTTAAAACTATTTAATAAACTATCTAAATAAACTATTTAAAATAGTTGCTAAAATCTTACTGTAAAAATATAATAAATAAATAAATATTAATAAAAATATATTATTATATATGTAATTAATATACCTAGTAAATAAATAAACAAATAAATTAATTATTAAGATAATTTTGTTATTAATAACTAAGTAATAAAAAATAAATAGTAAAAATTGATTGATAATTTCAATAAATACATCTATATTAAAATAAAATAAGAATTTTAGTGACATTCTAGCTAAATTATGCTTCTGCTTTACTTTTTAAAACACGAATAGGAAACTTTAATCGAATGTTCTCACCAGTTGACGAAGAGCTGATACTTCACATCAGTATATGGAGATGGATCCTCCTCAACAACAGGCTAAAAATCATGTTGATGCTTTAATGGACTAATCGTTAGTGAAGAGGAATGTAATGAGGATGAAAATGAAAGGAAAAGTAATTTTTGAATAATTTTATATTATGAAAGATTGTTTAAAAATTTTTGTTAAATTTAATAATAGAGTGAGCAAATTAAACGCGAAATACGCCGGTCTCTGATAATGCTCCGTATAAAAAATACAAGTTGAAGCGTAGTACCTCAGAATATGACGTTTTACTTGAAAAAGGATAAAATAATAACGTTTTTACTTGTAATAGATATTAAAGGATAATAGATTGAGCAAATTAAATTATATATATATTGTTCCACAATAATAGCTAGTGCATAAGAAATCATGAAAATGGGAAGCCAAGAGAACATTCGAATTTAAAATTTAATTCAAAAATAAAAATATTATTGAAAAAGATGTTCCACAAGTTGAAAAACGGGACTATCAGTTGATGAAGCTGCTTCGGAAAATAAAATTATTTAACTAGAACATTTTGAGTAATAATACGTTTATTTTTAAAATAATAAATTATATCTCCATAGGACTTAACACATCTTTAGTCACTAGACTTTTCTCCCAAATTCATACCTTTTCGCTCGCAAATGATAATTGATGTTCTTCCTTCTTTGGCACATTTCACCTATGTTTTATCTTAAATATAAAACTATTTAAAATTAGAAAAAATATAAGATGACTCTTTCGTATGTTTAAGTTTTTGTGTTACAATGTTTGTTTTTTCATATTGTTTGAGTCTATTCATAATATAATTAAATATTTAAAAAATATATTCCAACTCTTAATACTATGAATAAAATTAAAATAGGCTAATTTAAAAATAATATTCTATATTTTATAATATATTATAATTATATTTTATATTTATTGAAATTTATAATTTTTAATATTTAATATAAATCTTAATAAAATATACATAGTACATTTTTATAATAATTTTTATTTTAATTTTTAGTGCAACCACCATCATTTAGATGTTTATGATCAAAGTTTGAACATACATAATTCCTAAATATTTGTTACATTAATACTGATTCTAAAATTTGTATAATATACATTTTGGAATTATTGCGCAACGTATAACCTTAATAGCTCTGAAATTTAATTTTATGTAAATTGACAGTTATAGTAATTAATATAAATAAAGTAAGTTATTATTTTATTTATATTTGTTATATCTTTGTTTTATACAGGAAATCAAATAAAATTAAAATGAAATAAAGTGAAAGTTGAATAAATTTTAATTTAGTTATTTAATCTTAAAAAAAATTTTTTATGTTTGGCGTTTTTAATTTTGTAGTTTTAAAACTTTGATTTTCGACTTGGTTTAATTATTTCAATTTTAATAATTAAAACTTTTTTATTTTATAAAATATTAAATCAACAATCTTCTTAATTTATGAAAGCAATAATTTATGAAGAAAAGTCACCTCTAATTTGATATTTTAATTATATAAATTTTTTAATTATATAAACTAATGTCTAGAATATATATAGAAATTATATAATAAGTTTATAATTAAATAGTTAAAATTAATTAATTAAAGATTTATAAGATATTTTTCAACTATCAACATGGTTATTGAAGTTAGTTGACATTAAAGTTATTATTAAATAATCTAACTCCACTTTTAATTGATAAAACATTCTTAAATATTTTTTGTCTTTATTAAAAAATTTATCTTCTTGATATCTAATGTTTTAAAAATTTAAGTATTTATTTAGTTTTAATTGGCTTGAATAATTTTTACCGAGAAATGAAAAAAGCAATAATTATATATTAAGAATTGCATGATCAAAATTTTAATTTATATTTGTAGAATTTTTAGGTAATGGTGCAATGGATTCACAAATTTTTATGTGAAATACTCCCGGTAAACAAATTGAGTTTTCAGTAAAGTACCGGACGTATTCAATTATGATTTGCAGAACAATCTTAATAGAAAAATTGTTTTTGTCCAAATCATTTTAAAAATCCAATAAAATCAATAAAATTACAATTTTTCAGAGATGGAAATACTTTTAAAGATTGCCTGATTAACATCTTATAAAATTTTTTATTCTAAAATGAACTTTAGTAGAGAAGATATGCATAAATTATGTCTATTAAAATAAACAGGATATTTGTCTATTTAAATTTTTAAGGTTTGTTTCTCTGATTATTAATGTTTATTTCGGGGGTATAGGCGTTTATTTAAATTATTAAAACATTTTTATTATTCATTTAATTGGTGATAGCGTTAAATAATAAGAATATCTATTGATATTTTCCTAGTTTTTTAATGGTATAACGTTTGTTAAAATGGCTTATAATAGGATTGAATTTTTGTTTTAATTAAATTTGTTACTTTTCCTCCTTGTTTGATTGGTATTTCTTAGTATAACGCTTTATAACGTTTTGTAACAGAATAATTGCTTTTTGAATTATATTAATTAATGAGTTACGTTAGCTAATTTACCTATACTGTTCGCTAATTTAATATAATTAAACAACCAATGCTTCTAAATTAATTTATTTATGTATAATGCAATTATTCAGGAATTTAATTCCGAAAATTCATATTATTTTATTATGAATTTAAAAATATAGCGATAATAGTAAATAAATATTGCATCATGTTGTTTTTGCTTTTTTAATTTAATTTTTTCAATTGTAGTTTGAATGAATAATGGAATGTTTAACTATATTTTATTAAAATAAAAATAAATGCTACTAAAATAATTTAATTATTGAGAATCAATGCAAAGGAAATATATTTCAGTTTCATTTCATACAATACTTTTTAACAAAATTGTTACGTTTTTATTCACATTTACAAACGCTTTATTTATTTTTTATTTATTTGTACTTTATTAAATTAATGTAAAGTATTATAAATTTGTTTGGTGCAGGCACATTGGTGCACGGGCTATGATGTTTTTACTTTTTTTCACGATCAATATATAAAAGATAATCATTTATTGCGATTAATACCTGAATATATTAGATAATTTATCTGTACAGAATTTATTCGTTTTAACTAGTAAAATTAAAAAAGCAAATATAATGTTTTTGAAAGAATAATTTTCTAGGTTTATAAATATACACAAATTTTATAATAATGTAAATAAATGTACTTATTAATTAAATTAAAAATATTTAATAATTTTTATGTCGCAAGCCATTTCATTCCATTTATCTTCTCACAAAAATTGATATAAAAAGATAAACAGAAGAAAGAATTAAAAATTTTTTGTAAACATTTGACTCAAATTATTTAAAACTAATTTAGAAAAGGAAAAGATATAAAAGCCAAATAAAATCGCCAAAAAATTTAAAAAATTAATTGAAAGAATTTTTAAATTTTATTGCAGTAAGTTCAAATTCATGAAAATGATGATTTTCTGTTTTTTATAAAAATAAACTGAAAATTTCTCATTTATTCTTACCACGTGTTCATTTTTACTTAATAATAGCTTAGCCACAAATCAATAAATAATTAATAAATATTATTATAAAAGTATTTAAATTTTTATTGTTTCTATTTTAAGGTTTAAAATTTTGTAATTAATCGATTTGGTTAAAATTTTCATTCAAATTTTTATTATAATTATATCATAATTCTCTCTCTCGACTTTTAGTACTGATTCTCGTAATCTATATGATGTAATCTATTTTATATTGACGATTTAAGATGCCCATAAACAAAAGGTGTTCAATTGCATGGGCCAGGCCATCATTTGTTTGCTTCCGTTACTTAGTATTAAGGCTTATATTAGAAGTTTTTATTAGTGATACATAAGTTTATGACTAATAATTGATACTTCTTGTAACTTTGGTAATTATAAAAATATTTTTAAAATTACTTTAATAACGATTTAATTATTAATGAATTTTATTCTCTTCATATTCCACATTTATATTACATCTCATTATTTACAATTCATAGCTATGAAGAACTTTATATGTAGAAAATAATTTTACCATTTAATTTATCCTTTAATTCTCCATAAGAAATCGTTTAAATAGGAATTAAAAATTGTTTAAAAGTTATTTTTACATTAAAAAATAATATTTCAGATTAACTTTTCGTATCACTTCTAACTCTGAATAACTGCCCAGATCGCTCAATAAATGCCAAATTACGTCATACGTTTTGTTTGAGTATTCACATTAGTATTTCCATATGTATTCTTCTATTTATGTATTTCAATATTTCCATATATCTCAATATTTTCATAAATTTATTATAACGTTATTATGTGGGTAGATAATAACGTTTTTAGTAAAATTTCTTCTGATATTTACAAATAAAACTTTAAATAATATAGGCCTCTCATAGTTTTACTCATTTCTTATGTATAGTGAGTCTGTAAATTTCCGTATTTTCAAATTCTATTACCTTTAAATTTTTTATTAAACCAGTCTTCTAAATTTTGAAATTTATTAATAAATATAATCTCATAACACTAATTTTTGTGAAAAAACTCGATAAAGACTGTCGAGTGGCGTTCGATATTTTTTTCGATTTTTCATCATTTGGTCGGTCGATTGTTTCGATTTTTAAATTTTTTCGGTCGGTATTTTTTCGATAAATATCGAAAAAGTCAAAATTTTCTCGGTCGATATTTTTTCGATAAATATCGAAAAAAATATCGAAAAATATCGATAATTATCGATAAAAAATCGTATCGGTCCGGGCTCTAGTTTATACACATTAAAGATATATTTTTTAAATAAAAATAGCTAAGCCAGATACTTTTTAATATTAGATTTAAAGACTCAGACAAGAATAATTTAATCTAATATATTTATTTAATTAAAAATCATATTCATGTTAAATTACCCAGAAAACAAGCCCCTTATTGGTAGAGAACATTTTATTAGCAAAATTCCATATTATAAATATAAATTATCTGAATATTAATCTGGCTTTTATATAATTTTTCAAAATAATTATGTCAATTACCTAATTATATTTAAACATGTTTTGAGGAAAATGCTCCATTATTTATTATAATAATATGTATAATAAAATATCGATATAATAAATTTAAATTTTTTATAATTTAATCTTTATATACAGATTAATTTATCCTTTATTTATTTATTTAGATTAAAATTAAATGTTTATTAAATTATATAAAAGATGTCAAAATTTTCCTTAAATTATTTGCGTGCTTCGCATTTGTATCGCAGTTTTAAGGTATTTATAATAAAAAATATT
Organism: Meloidogyne arenaria; assembly: GCA_036172955.1. Lineage (NCBI taxonomy): Eukaryota > Metazoa > Nematoda > Chromadorea > Rhabditida > Meloidogynidae > Meloidogyne > Meloidogyne arenaria. The sequence continues at coordinate 143,309 of JARQAB010000081.1, forward strand.
AAATATAAGATACTTTCTATTAAATATATACTTTCTATTAAATATAACTTTAAAATCAATATTTTTTATTTTAAATTTATTTATATCTATAGTTTTACGTAATAGGTACACTAACATTGTACCATAAAAATATAAATATATATTAAAATATGAACACATGTATTTTGTAATGTAAATTTGTATAATAAATAAAATCAATATAATTAATAAAATATTTAAAATACAAAAAAGAATTATAAAAATATAGAAAATCAGAAAAATACAAAAGTTCAAAAAAATTTTTTTAAATTTATTTACCCCATTTTAAAATTTTAATAATTTTTTAAAAATGGAGCATGTTATAATTAGGGAACGGATTTATATGGACTAATAATTGAAAAATATGGACATATAATATGGACTAAAAATCTTAAAATATGGACGGAAATATGGACTAAAATCCGAAATATGGGTCAAATATGGACAGAAATCTGAAAATTTTTAAAGCAAAATTTCAATTTTTAAGCAGAAAAGTGTTAATTAAGTTAATTTTGATTCACAATATTGCAAATAAATCAATTTATAGTAATTATTTTGTTTCTAAAAATACTTTGGATAATATTTGAGGCGAAAATTTTTTGAAAAATTTTTGTTTAAGAATTTTTCAAAAAAATTTTCCAAAAAATTTTTATAAAAAATTTTTTTGGCCAAAAAAATTTCATAAATTTGCAAATTTTGACCAATTTTCGGCAAAATTTTACAAAAAATGACAAAATATGGACGAAATATGGAAAATATGGACGGAAAGCCAAAATATGGAAAAATATGGATTGATAACTCATTATCGGTCTTATCAGCATATGCTAAAACTATGTTTTTTGGACGTTTCAGAACCCAACTAGTCCAGGAAAAAAATATGGAAATCCATATAAATCCGTTCCCTAGTTATAATATATTAAGTAGATACATACATTGATTAAAATTATTGATCACTAAAACATTTTATAGAATACAGAGCAAAAATTAAAATTTATGTTTATAGATATAACAAAATTACGAAATTAAAAATGCTATCAAACCATAATAAACAATTTTTCTATGAGAAAATTATAATAGAAAAAAGTTTTTGATCGTTTTTATTTAAAAAATTTTAGCAGGAAAAAGACCAAAGAGGTTTGGTTAGACGTTTGGCTTGTATTGAATTAAATTGGAAAAAAATAAAAATTAGAGCAAAAAAAATAATTGCAATAAAGACATCCCAATTATGGTTAATTGGCATTTCTATTTTTTATATTGATTATATTATTAAATTTTAAAATTAATGAAAAAATATTAGATTAAAATTTATACTCGCTATTAATTCGATAAAAAGTCGAATATCAGGACCAAAATTTCATAAAATATAAATTCCTCAAATAAATTTTTACACTTCCTTATTGTAAATTTCATAATTAATTATTAAAAATCAAATGCTAATATACAATTTAAACAATATATTACTGTCATCCTTTGGAGGCGAAAAAGATAAATAAAATATCTAATAGAGTAATAGCACAATGGCAGTTTGTAGAAAATTTTTATAATGTTTTCATTAAACTATTTCCTATATATCCCAGACAAATCTTTCCAAAATAAACCCTAAAATGAATCCTTAGCCTATTTTTACATGCAACTTTACCCGATTAATCAAGGAACATCAAGAGTTCAATAATAATGAAAATTTCAAGAGTTCAATAATAATGAAAACATCAAGAGTTCAATAATAATGAAAATTTTGATGCGAGCTTGTCGGAATCTATCGAGACCGTCTATTTTTGTAAAAAAGTAAATTATTTATGTTGTTCTTAAATAGCATGAAGGATCGGTTATTAAATTTCGTCGGTTATTAAATAATTAATAATTCTGATTACGTCAAATGCTCTATAACAAAATGCTCTATAATAGTTAATGGAAATTTTAGTGATTTTATATATCATTAAAAATAAAATTGATAAAACTAATTATCTTTATTTAGATAACAGCTTTTGCTAACTAAAGTAACTTTAAAACATGTAGTTTAGAAATAATATACAGAATAAAAGTTATGAATTTAAGTTTTACTCATGAAATGAAAAGGAAAAGAAAAAGCATAAATTAATAAAATAAAACAACCATAAATAACAATTCGTCCGATTTGATAAAATTATGGAAAAAGGATTTCAATTCAACAAAATAACAGATCACATCATGAAAATGTATTTGAAAGTGTAAGCGAATCTCATATAAATTAGATCAAAGAATGATTTACTTTGAAGTGATTTTTTTAACCATATAAATACTTATTTATCTTTTACCTTTCAAGCTCGTCTTGATCAAACTTGCTACCAAAACCTAACCCCAACTTATTTAAATAAACTTTATTAAACTTGTATAATTATTGTCTGAGTGTATTAGATTTATTTGATTATTAAAAAGAATATATTAAATTTATTTATTAGAAGAACCGGGATATAATATTAGTGCCACGAACCCGTTGCGAATTAAAACGGAGATTAAAATTGAAAAAAATTTAATTTGAATTTTTGAAGTGATTTTTTTTGAGGAATTTAGAAGAAGAAAAAAAGAAGTTTTTGAGTGAAAAAATTGATTTGAAAAAAAAGAAGAGAAGAAAAAATATTATTGAATAAATAGAGGAAAAATAAGGATTTTATTGAAAATAAAGAAGAAATTTTAGTTGAAAAATTGAAGAAAAGAGGAATTTTTAAAAAATAAGAGATTGTTTTGGAAAAGTGGAAGAAATTATAAAAGATAAATGGTCTTTTATAATTTTTTCGAGTACTTTTACTAGAGAACAAGTCAAGGATATAGGTCTATAATTAGCCAAATTTGAGCTATCCCCACTCTTAAGCAAAGGAACAATAGTACTGTGAGTCCAAACAGAAGGTAATGTCCCAGTCATCATAGAATATCTAAAAATTTGAGTAATCGGATGGGTTAAAGTTCCTGCACATTTTTTAAGAAATTAATTGTTTATACCATCGGGTGATGTGTTTTGTTTAGATTGAAGTTTTGTTAAGGTTTCATAAACATCAATTTCCGAAATATCTACATAACTTAATTTAGTAATAGATGAATTTTTATGGTAGGAATTTAAACTCGGGGGAATGTTTTTGTTAAATATTGAATGAAAATAATTCCCAAATAGATTAGCCTTTTCAATATCATTATTTATTAAAATATTTCTAGAGTTATGCTTTAATGCGGGAATACTAAAATTTTTTACCTTAAGTTGTGATGAGATATAGTTAAAAACTTTCATTGGGTTTTTATCACTTATTAATTTGTTTTCCCTATATTTATAAAATTTTTTAAATTCTTTTTCGAATCTTTTGTTAACATAATTAAATTTATTTTTTAAATTCCTCTACAGGTTGTCGCGAAATCCACAAGAGTCCTACTCAAAATTTTTAGGTGAAATTTGAGTGTCAAAATTCAACATATACATGTACTTATACAAAATGAATCATAGAATAGTTTTTATAAAATAAAGCGAGTTTAAATTGCAGAAAAATAATAAACAAGTGGGCCAATAACGCTATAGTACCTTTAATTCATTGTAAAAAAATTAAAATTTAGAGGTATTATATTTGAAAATGCAAAGAAAATGAAAATAAATATAGTTTAAAAATAAGATTGGTAAAAATTAGAGATATTTAAAGTAGAATCACCCAATCGCATACTTTAGCAGAAAATTAAATAAACATGAAAAGCGATATGCGGTGCTCGAATTAGAAGCACTGGCTATTGTTGCTTCTTTGAATAACAAATAACAAAACAACAATAAACAAAAGAAAAATTAATTAAATTTTAATAACTTAATCTTATTAATTAAATTTATTTTAGGTTTATTTCATTAAATCTATTAATTTTATTAATTAAAATATTAATTTTATTGACATTTTGTTTTTAAAATTTTATTAATAATATCCTAAATCTTATGAATGTATGACTACAGTTCAAAAATTTTAAGATTAAAGTTTTTAGATTGTTATTAGATTGGAAGATCATGACTAGTGAATTAAATCTAAAAGACTGATAAAATTCATTAAGATGTAATTTTATCGGAAGAGGGAGTTAATCAAAATCTTATGATACTTACCAGAGACCGACAATTAGATATATATTTTATATTTATTTCTTATTGAAAACGGGTGATACAAATCTGATTGGCACATTTTAGATAAAAAATTTGATTACAATAAATTATATACTTTATAAATTATATAAGACGGATTTTTTATTATCATTTTAATAAGTTTTAAAGCCATATAAAAAGGTTAAGATTTAATTAAAGTAAATTATTTTCCATTACCTCACCAAAAATTGGTAACTTTCTGAAACTGGAAGAGGCACCACTAATTCCCAATCCAATTTTTCGACAACAAGTATTGTCAGTTTAATTATGTAGAAGGAGAATGGCATCAGGTACCACCCCCGCCACTCCTTTTAATCCCATTAAATTTTAATTATAAAATCTAAAAAAATCCTCCACCTCCATCAATAATCCCATAAATGGCGGAATAAACAACCACCATTTATTAATCAAACTTATTCATGAATAATCTTCCCCACAATCTTAATATCAACAATTATAACTAGTTTATAGAGAGAATTCTAATAATAATATAAAATGAATTTGTAAATGAATTTGAATGAATTTTTAAATGAATTTGAGGTAAATTATTATTGACGAAATTAAGACTTGTAAAAAAAAGAATGGTTTTTAAATAACGGAAATTACTAATCAAGTAATAAAAGAATATAGACACATTAAATTGGATGGATATTAATTATCTGTATGCGAATTAGCTGATTACAAATCCTTTTAAATGTGTGAGAAAAGTGGGAGGGAAATGAATAATAATAAAATGGCTATAAACTATAGGAAACAAACTCCGAAAATACCTTTGACCCTTACAATACCTATGATTTTTATTATATTGTCATTTTCATATTAATTTTTTACATTTTAAAATATTAAATTATACATATGATACCTATATATTGTACATTTATTTAAAAATACATTGGAATTATTTTTCATTTGAAAAGGTTTATTCATTAACAAAATGTTTTCTTTCAATAAACTGTTATTTCACTGCTATTTATAAATATTAATTAGATTTATTTTTCTAACATTTAATAATTATTTTATATTACAAACATGATTTAAATAACAAAAGTCAAAAATTTAATGTTAACCTCTATTAATTTTAGTACATCCTTTGTAGTTAATTATTTTTCATATCTTATGTGATCAAACAAAAATATTGAAATATTAACATAATAAAATTATATTTAAATCATTAATAAAATTATATTTAATTATATACAACAAATATTTAAATTTTCTGAAATTACGACCTAGGTCTTCCACTTCGTTAATAACAATGTTAATTATAGGTTGCTCGCTCACTTTTAAACTTTGATATAAAACATTTCTTTACAATATATCTATAGTATCTTTTCATTAATTTTTATAAATTTTTTTCTTTTTATTTACACTTCAAAAATTAATTGTTTAATATCTTTATATTATAATCTATTTATACAACTTATCAGATAAATATAAAGTTACATTTATATCAATCATTAAAAAAATAACGATTAACAATATATCTATATTATTATATTCTATATAAAATTATATTTAATTCCAATCTATATACAAAATTTACTAAAATTAAAATTCTCATAATGTCATTAGCACATAGATAAATATTAAAGGCAGTGATGAGATTTTATCAAGTTATCAACTTAATAAGATCAGTGATGAGATTTTTATTAAGTTAAAAAATTTTTGTATTTGAAAATATAATTTGTATTCTTTTCAATATTAGAACAAAATTTACTAAAATTAAAATATTTTAAACAAGTTACATTATAAATTAAAAGAAGCTAATAATTATGTATAAATCACTTTTGATTATTTTGATTGTTTAGTAAAAAATCAATATACGCTCTGTTCCAAATTGTATATGCCCACCTGCATTTTTATCTTTATCGATGTGATATCGCTATAGATTTTTCTTAAATTTTTTATGATTAAATACCATGATATTTAGAAACAGAATACAAAAAAATACAAAAATATATGTTTTTATTTAGTGAAAAAAATCAAAATCTAAATATTGAGTGTTTTAAAAGTATATGCCCACCTTTGTTTTATAGATTTTTAATATTGGGAAAAATCCACAAAAATTTTTGAGAAAATATCTATCAATATATGTAGATAAGAAATGAAGTGTAGCAATAAGCAATGAAGTGTAGCAATTTCTTGTAGCAAATTTCAAGGGCTTTCAAATAAGGCCAAAATAAAATTTTTATTTCACCTGTAGGGTGTCGAAAATATTTTTTAAAGACGTTACCCCCAGTTTTCCGTTGATTTTCGGGCTTCAAGATCTCGATGATGGGTATCAGAACTTCATTTCTTTTGTATTTCTTATCTATATTGATAGATATGTTCTCAAAAATTTTTGTGGATTTTTGCCACTATTAAAAACCTATAAACCAAAAATGGGTATATACTTTTGGAACACTCAATATTTAGATTATGATTTTTTACAATAAAGAAAAACATATATTTTTATATTTTTTTGTATTATATTTCTAAATATCATGGTATTTAATTTTAAAAAATTTAAGAAAAATCTATAGCGATATCACATGGATAAAACTAAAAATATAGGTGGGCATATAATTTTGAAACAGAGTGTATATAAATTAGAAACATTATTTAATGTTGTCGAATTTTATTTTACTAAAATTATTTAATTTAGAATAAGAAATTCTTAATTATTGTGTGTTTAACACAAGATTTAAATTATTAATATATATCTGAATATTTGTTTTATATATCAATTAAGTGTGAAAAAACCAACAGCTGAAATTGTTTATGCTATTGATATAATCTTTTAAATTAATTTCTAAAAATTAAAGTTTTATAATCATTTCTATAAATGGAATTTTTCGGGTGATAACTATTCAGTATCATCATTTTTTTATATTAAGACATGTATGCGTTGGTCGCCGCTCCTCAGCGATCAAGTCTTGCAAAAGGCAAAATTGTTAAGTAAAAAAGTCACAAATAACATCTACTACAAGACAAGTTCTTATACACAATTTCTTTACCTCTTGCTATAATTCAACTGTTTAATTAAATACAATTTTGTATTAATTAAGTCGTTATTATAATTAATTCGTATTATAATTAATTTTTAACTGAATGGAAAATTTCCTATCTAAAATTTTCCATTTCTCGGAATGTCTTAAAATTAAATTACATAAAATTATTTTCATTTACATCATTATTTTTTTATTTATTAGTTGGTATTGCGGAAAGAAAAAAGAATATATTTTTTTAAATAACTATTTTATTATTTTGATTTTTATAAGTTTATTTTTAAATATTATTTATTCATTGTTTCCGCTCCATAAAATATTTAATATTGCCAGCTTGCAACATTATGTAAATTTGATATTTCATAATTAAATACTTTAATTTTTTTGTTGTGAAAAGATAGAAATGTTTCAATGTAAAAAAAGTTGCTTTTCATTTTAATTAAACTAAAGTTGCTTTTCATTTTAATTAAACTAATTCCAACTTAACTTTCAATCAAATGGATTATAAAAAAGAAATCACGTAAGAACTGAATTATTTCTATCAATTAACATATAAGTTAAACCAGTCGACTACTTTGTTGCAACCTACCTCTTGGGTACTGCAAAATATTAACTAAATTCATAATATAATTTTAATATTTTTTGTTATTCTTAATAATTATTTTTTTTATTTTTAAAATCAATACCTCATCATCAAAATAAGATATGTTTTGATGTCAAAATAAGATATATATCAAAATAAGATATATAATCAACAATATGATATGTTTTTAATTTAATTTAACAACTAATGTTTAAATGTGAAATTTATATTCATAAATATTTTAAAAATTTTTACAAGTAAAGTTAAATTGATTTATTTTAAAATATTAAAAATCTTTTAAGGAAAATGAAAATAAACTTAAGACTACAAATGTTAAAAATAAGGGTGTTTCTCAAGTTTCTCTGCCAAACTGAATTAAAACTATGTGGCTGCTTGTAAAATTTTGGCAATATTAAACGATAACTACATTAAACGATAACTAAGTTAATGACTCAGAATAATTCATTACATTATTATTCTGCTCTACATTTGTGCTATACTACATTAAAATATTTTCAAAAAAAACGTAAAAAAGGCTAAATCTCTTTTGTAAAAGTAAAAGAACATTTTTTGTATTTTTAATTCTTTAAAGCCTTTAGAATGATTTTTACCCTGAATAAAGATTAAATGAATCAGAAATAAAGTATATAATAGAATCTCATAAAAAATCAAATTAAAACTTGCAAATTTATAGTTCAAAACAAATTTTATTATATTAACAACATTGTAAAGGCTCAATATAAATCATGAAATTAAGGCATTACTAAGAAGTAATGCTTTAATTTAGAAAATGGAGAAAATTTATTTGATGTTTCTCATACTAACAACTTATAGAACATAATGGCAAAGAATATAATTGTATATTAGATAAAATTATGAAATATCTAATATTAATGATTTACTACTAAAACAGAATCTATTAAATTATTAGCAACAAATTAATGGAGACTAATAAAAAATTTTTGTCTAAATATTCACTTTCTTAATTATATTTTTATGCAAGAGATATGATACTCAAGAAAAATTTAAATTTAGACTCAAGAAAAATTTAAATTTCGCAGAAACGTTTCTTGCTTGCGTCTGATGCTTTAGGATTATTACTGTCAATCATACGATTTAATGAGTAATTATATTTTTCATTACATCTAATAATACAAAAATTTGCAAGATTTTAGCTGGTGGAAGTTATTCAACCAAGCGGAATTACCGCTAGTTTTTTGATAAGAAATAAAATTATAATTAAAATTTTCATATACATAAAAAATAAAAATCTCTGGATAAAAAGTTTGAAATGTGGGATAACAATTAAAATTTAAACGCAATAAATACTAAATTAAAGGTATGAAGAGAATATCCAAATATTTATTTAAAAATGTATTTTGTGTATATTCTACCGTTAACCACTTGAGAAAATTTTAATTTATTTAATAATTTAAAAAATATATCTTTTTCTAATATGTATAACAATTCAATATTTACAGACTAAAATTTAGTTTGAAGAATAAGAGTATATTTTAAGAGAAATATTATTTTAAGAAAAACTTGAAACATCAAATGATCTTTGGCATCTATATAATGACATAAATTTCTTATTCTAAAAACAAATGAATATTTATTTGTTTGTTTATTATTTTTTATTTTTTTAATATTAACTCTTAAAGATCCTTTCTATCATAACTAACTTTTGTAGTCAAGCCACGTTTAAAAAAGATGACCAACCCTTTTAATTCCCTGAATATTTATTTTTCAAAGATTTATCCAAGAAAAAGTACCACTCAACAATATTATTCATTTTCCAATATAACATTAACACATCAGCACTATATTATTAAATCTTTTAGAAAGCAAATTTTAATTCTACTAATTTCTTATTTACAATAAATTCTGATTTTTCTTTTATTTCTGGTTTTATTCTGAGTTTATTTTGGACATTATTTGTGATTAATTGGCAGCGGCAATAAAGTACTTATTTTTCAAGGAGGAGAAAAAATAATAATAAAAAATGAAAATGTAAATTTTATTTGAAATAATGAGAGTTATAAAATTATTTTTATGGAATATCTAAATAATCCTCAATTTTTAATTATTCACTAAAAAATTGAAATTAATTAATATTATATATTTTTTGAAAATTTAACTAAATATTCTTTTTTACAAAATGTTTTTACTTTGAAATCGAGAGAATAAGCCTGAGCACCGTGATTATTATTTAAAAAATTAAAACTAAGAAAAAATTCAAATAATAGAACACTTTATAGGTATCATCTAATTAAAATTCACCATCCTCACCAAATTCACCATCCTCACTTAAAATTCACCATCCTCTACTTAAAATTTTTTTGATTGTTCAAAAGAAGGCAATTATTTTTTTATGAATTGCTAGGTGTAGTTTACCTTTGATAATAGAAGTTTTATTTATTTATTTATTTATTTATTTATTTATTTATTTATTTATTTATTTATTTATTTATTTATTTATTTATTTATTTATTTATTTATTTATTTATTTATTTATTTATTTATTTATTTATTTATTTATTTATTTATTTATTTATTTATTTATTTATTTATTTATT